>JAYKKM010000360.1:460000-485000 GCA_035772405.1 Chrysogorgia sp. JL179-B06 | reverse complement strand
CCCTTCCCTTCCCTTCCCTTCCCTTCCCTTCCCTTCCCTTCCCTTCCCTTCCCTTCCCTTGCCTTCCCTTGCCTTCCCTTCCCTTCCCTTCCCTTCCCTTGCCTTCCCTTTCCTTCCCTTCCCTTGCCTTCCCTTCCCTTCCCTTCCCTTTCCTTCCCTTCCCTTCCCTTGCCTTCCCTTCCCTTCCCTTCCCTTCCCTTCCCTTCCTTCCCTTCCCTTCCTTCCCTTCCTTCCCCTTCCCTTCCCTTCCCTTCCCTTCCCTTCCCTTCCTTCCTTCCCTTCCCTTCCCTTCCCCTTCCCTTCCCTTCCCTTCCCTTCCCTTCCCTTCCCTTCCCTTCCTTCCCTTCCCTTCCTTCCCTTCCCTTCCCTTCCCTTCCCTTCCCTTCCCTTCCCTTCCCTTCCTTCCCTTCCCTTCCCTTCCCTTCCCTTCCCTTCCCTTCCCTTCCCTTCCCTTCCTTCCCTTCCCTTCCTTCCCTTCCCTTCCCTTCCCTTTCCCTTCCCTTCCTTCCCTTCCCTTCCCCTTCCCTTCCCTTCCTTCCCTTCCCTTCCCTTCCCTTCCCTTCCCTTCTTCCCTTCCCTTCCCTTCCCTTCCTTCCTTCCCTTCCCTTCCCCTTCCCTTCCCTTCCCTTCCCTTCCCTTCCCTTCCCTTCCTTCCCTTCCCTTCCCTTCCCTTCCCTTCCCCTTCCCATCCTTCCCATCCCTTCCCATCCCATCCCATCCCTTCCGACCTCTTCCCATCCCTTCCCAACCCTTCCCAACCCTTCCCTACCCTGCCCAACCCTTCCCAACCCTTCCAAACCTTTCCCAACCCTTCCCCAACCCTTCCCAACCCTTCCCAACCCTTCCCAACCCTTCTCAAACCTTCCCAACCCTTCCCTTCCTATAGTACATTGTACTAATGTATTCCATGAATACATTATATATAGAAGTGGACGGACTGTCCTCAACTATGGAGATACAGCAGAGGAGAGTTTTCGTCTTGTAAGCACAACACTTGGAAGAGCAGGAAGGTAAGATAATTATAAAACATGTGCTCGTGTGTTACTTCTATTAGTCAACAAATACAATCGGTAGCAAAACGTCTTGAGACACTTTAACCCAACGGAACTTCACGGTACAGCTGAAAGTAGAACTTGATATTTCAACCCCCCTCCCGCTGATCAATGTTGATTCTGAGTAAATATTTTATGTGCTTAGCACTTGGCAATCATTAATGAGCAACATTGAAACGGGGGAGGGGATAACATTAAATTAATTTATATTTTTGTAAAATTTATGCACGCGATTGTAGGATTTCTTAAGAGTTCACTACTCAGTGCCAGCTTATTTAAATCAAATAACTTGGTCCTATCTCTTCTTCAAGACAAACGTTTTTCAGAGAGCCACAATCATGGAAAAAATATCGGAGACTTTTTGAATTTTTATACTATTTCCCCCTCCCTACACAATGTTGGTATATTTAGACGATGTGACTTGCAAATCGACTTTAGCTTGACCAACATTGTGTAGGGGGAGGGGGGAGGGAATTTTAGGGCAATAAGCGGATGAGTTTGCGAGGTACACGCATATTTTCATAACATATTCTTAAATCTGGATATAGTTTAACAAAGTCTACAGGTATTTTTTCCAAGATTGCAGTTGATAAACTAGGGAATTTTTTTATAAGCAAGAGCAAAACAATAGTTTTCGAAACTTGGCCTGCATATCTAATTTATGCCAGAACTGCCTTAATGATCCTATTTTTAATGAGTGAATGAATTCGTTCCAATTAAAGAGCATAGTAAGAAATCCGTAAATAAATTTAAATGGTTGAAGTGCGTGTGATTCAGTAATTAATTGTATTGAAAATTATTTTTTTCGCTTCCCTTTTGTTTTGTTTTGTTTTGTTTTGTTTTGTTTTGTTTTGTTTTCTTCTTTTCTCTTTTCTCTTTTCTCTTTTCTCTTTTCTCTTTTCTCTTTTCTCTTTTCTCTTTTCTCTTTTCTCTTTTCTCTTTTCTCTTTTCTCTTTTCTCTTTTCTCTTTTCTCTTTTCTCTTTTCTCTTTTCTCTTTTCTCTTTTCTCTTTTCTCTTTTCTCTTTTCTCTTTTCTCTTTTCTCTTTTCTCTTTTCTCTTTTCTCTTTTCTTTTCTCTTTTCTCTTTTCTCTTTTCTCTTTTCTCTTTTCTCTTTTCTCTTTCTCTTTTCCTCTTTTCTCTTTTCCTCTTTCTCTTTCTCTTTTCTCTTTCCTCTTTCCTCTTTCCTCTTTCCTCTTTCCTCTTTCCTCTTTCCTCTTTCCTCTTTCCTCTTTCCTCTTTCCTCTTTCCTCTTTCCTCTTTCCTCTTTCCTCTTTCCTCTTTCCTCTTTCCTCTTTCCTCTTTCCTCTTTCCTCTTTCCTCTTTCCTCTTTCCTCTTTCCTCTTTCCTCTTTCCTCTTTCCTCTTTCCTCTTTCCTCTTTCCTCTTTCCTCTTTCCTCTTTCCTCTTTCCTCTTTCCTCTTTCCTCTTTCCTCTTTCCTCTTTCCTCTTTCCTCTTTCCTCTTTCCTCTTTCCTCTTTCCTCTTTCCTCTTTCCTCTTTCCTCTTTCCTCTTTCCTCTTTCCTCTTTCCTCTTTCCTCTTTCCTCTTTCCTCTTTCCTCTTTCCTCTTTCCTCTTTCCTCTTTCCTCTTTCCTCTTTCCTCTTTCCTCTTTCCTCTTTCCTCTTTTCTCTTTTCTCTTTTCTCTTTTCTCTTTTCTCTTTTCTCTTTTCTCTTTTCTCTTTTCTCTTTTCTCTTTTCCTCTTTTCTCTTTTCTCTTTTCTTTTCTCTTTTCTCTTTTCTCTTTTCTCTTTTCTCTTTTCTCTTTTCTCTTTTCTCTTTTCTCTTTTCTCTTTTCTCTTTTCTCTTTTCTCTTTTCTCTTTTCTCTTTTCTCTTTTCTCTTTTCTCTTTTCTCTTTTCTCTTTTCTCTTTTCTCTTTTCTCTTTTCTCTTTTCTCTTTTCTCTTTTCTCTTTTTCTCTTTTCTCTTTTCTCTTTTCTCTTTTCTCTTTTCTCTTTTCTCTTTTCTCTTTTCTCTTTTCTCTTTTCTCTTTTCTCTTTTCTCTTTTCTCTTTTCTATTCTTGGAAGCTCTTTTTTTTGTTTGTCATTTTGTTTTCTTAGTATTCCATTTTAATCTTTGAAAATATTACAACATCTTTATTCATTTTTATTCACTATTTTCCAAATGCTAGAATTACCGTAAATGTTGTTCTCTGCATAACACAAGTGGGAATCTGCACTATTTGCGTACTTTTTGTCGCCAGAAATCTTGAACAGGTAAGACGATGAGCAAATTACAATGAAGTGGTGGCACCAGGGACGTACTGGTAGGAGACTATCAATTTGTCGTGGGGGATAACAATTTGTCATGGCGAATAACAATTTGTCGTGGGGGAATAACAATTTGCCCTAGCGAATAACACTCCTCGTTACTTCGTGAGGAGAAAATTAACATTTTGACGTGGAAAATTAATAATAATTTGACGAGGGAAAATTTATAAAAATTTGACGGGGAAAATATAACATTGATTTTTCCTCTAAAATGAAGGAAACAGTAGATAAACGTCCTGTCTGGTCCTAATTCACTGTGTCTGGAACCTAATCCCCCTGAAATAATTCAATACAATTCAGTTCAAAAGCATTATATAAAAAAACACGCAAATGAGATCTTAAGTAAACATTACATTCAATACTGTACTGCATAATCGATTACTAAAAACTTATTGATCGAGCTGGAGGTCTTTACGGCAAAATTATCCGTAATTTATCGTAAATTTTGTATTTGGTTAATGCATTTTCTGTTGAATTTTAGCCTTAGCTTATTCCTCGCAGTTCAGGTTTTTCGAAAATACTAACTTTATTCATGACTGTGTTCTTTCATAAGGAAAAAAGTAAACTTTTATCATAAAAATAGGTCCGATTAGGCGTACACGTATCTGTGCTAATATGTACGGTATTCTCATATGTAATATTTAAGGAATAATATATATTGATAGAGAAACACGAGTGGAAGGTTGCCCCAAAGGGCGAATGTTTTATTGCTGTTTTGAGTTCTTCCAATGTTCCATGAGTGTTTCTATATTAACTCGAAGGAAACATGGATCCGAAACACGGTTCCATTTCATTTATAAAATAACCCTTTGAAATTTGATAAACGTGCAATTAATCACCGATTGAGCATGCAGTTATACCAATAACAATGTTATAACTGCAGTCTCAAATAGTACTGTATTTTGCAAGTATAAATAGTATTAAACTATGAAAAATTGAAAAAGAATAGATTAATCCAACTTGGTTCTAAACATGCATGTAAAGATTAAAACATATATATGAAATTATAAATGATTAACTGTTTTGTATGAAATAGATTAATAGATCTTATAAACGTAAACAAACTGAAGAAGCATTATTGAAACGTATTAAGTTGTTAACTGTTATAAGCGACTTTGTCTGTGAGATATATTGTTACTAAATTTCATTACTGAACTTATTTTTTTGCAAGTTGATATCTTTTGTCTGTTGAAGAAGATAGTTAACCATAACCAACATTATTGGAACAGTAAACAAGCTCAATATTGCTGTTTTGTTGTATTGATTTGATGTCTATTTTTTATATATTTATTTGAATTAACACAAATTTAATATGCGTTGGAAAACTGTCAAAAACAAATTATCCGATATCCGGCCGGATAATAGAAAATATCCGCCGGATACCGTATAGTGAGATTATCCACCATCCGACCGGATACTAAATCCGGTGCACCCCATGAATGATAGACATTCATTACAATACAATACAATACAATAAACTTTATTTAAAGAGGGTTTAAAATATTGCATAGCCAATATACCTTGGTAAGTCAAAGACTTATCTCCCCCAGGGCCCTCGCTATTCCCCCCTTGTTGACTCCCCTTGTGTTGTAACCATTCTCAACATCTATTCACAATAATAGTAGTTCATGAACATGTGTAATATTAAACAGATGTAAGGAACAGTTGCATAAAAATGCAGTTGAACATAAAGTTAAAATAGTTGTATAACATATTACAACATAGATACAAGAGGTCTGGTTCTCCGAAGAGGTTTTCTGGTTCTCCTAGGGGGTTTACTGGTCCTCCGAAGAGGTTTACTGGTCCTCCAAAGAGGTTTACTGGTGCTCCGAAGAGGTTTTCTTGTCCTCCGAATTGGTTGAATTGTCCTCCGAAGAGCTGTTGTTTAGTCCTCCAAAGAGGTTGAATTGTCCTCCAAATAGGTTGTCTTGTCCTCCGAAGAGGTTGAGAGTCTTTTGGTATAAACTGGTATCTGGTCAAACACGTGTTGGCTGTCTTGGCTGAATATTTTGATTTTAACGAGGCTTTAAAAATCTTTTGGCGTCGATGACTCCATACAACCTACGAAAACTGTTGTAGATCACACTTGCAAATGTATTGTATTTATTTAAAATATTTCCCGAATTGTAAAGAGTTCTTCTTGAATAATATTCTTGAAACAATGGCGTCGAAATATATCAAAGTCGGAAGTTGTCGACATCTTCTCGGAGCGCGCTGATTGGCTATAAGCTAATACACACACAAACAAACAAACCTAACTGCACGATAGCAATATATCTGCGCTTGGCGCAGATACAAAAATTGAACAGCACATTTTCAGGGGATAATGTTCCTGAGTTTGTTTGTTTTGAACCACAAGGTTTCTGTGCTGGCTCCAATCGTTATTTAAAATGTCTATAGATACTTTTAAGTTATAATGTCACCAGTGGCGTAGCTAGGGTTTCAGGGGCCCCGGTTCAAGAGTGAGGGCTTTTGTAGTCGCGTGTCCAGAAATTTGGGACAGTTAGCGGAACAATCCGTTGACTCAGATTTGGGTTCAATGAACCTCCTGAACCGCCTATTGCTACGCCACTGAATGTCACATAAATTAATTATAGCGATACAATAGTTACCAGAGATTTACCGGGCGGAAATCTTAAACGTAGAATGAATATGTAGACCTTCCAAGGCGATGTCTAGTCGACGCTGAAACTCTACAGGTGCTGAAGAAATTCCAAAGGGCATTCTCAACCACCGAAACCGCCCCCATCGAGTAGCAATAAAGGTGGTAGCGTAACTGCTTTCTTCGTCCATTTGAATATGCAAGAATCCGTTCTTAGCATCAAGCACTCAGAAGTATCCAGCCTTTGACAGGTCTGTAAGATGTCTTCCATTGTTGGTAGTGGATAGTGGTTGCGTTTCAGAGCTGCATTCAGCGGCTTTGGGTAGATACAGAGCCTCACCCGTCAATCTTTCTTTAGTGTTACCACTGTGGCTGAGACAGGAGTGATAATGCGAATGTTAGTCAGCCGGTCTAATTCTTCTTTCAGTTTGTCTTTTACTGTCAGTGGGACTTTCCTTACTGGTAGTTGGATCTCCAGATTGACCCATCAGTTCCAACGGTGCAGCTTGCCTTCGCCTTCAAGTACATCATGGTGTTGTTCGCTTATCTGTGCTTTCGTTAGACCTGCTAGACCGTTGGCGCTTTTCATTGCTGGTTTCCTGGATTTCTCTGCTTCTGTTTTTTTCATTTCCGGTTCTGTTGTTTTCTTCATTTCCGGTTCCGTTGTTTTCTTCATTTCCTGTTCGGTTGTTTTCTTCATTTCTGGTTTCTTCATTTCTGATTTCTTGGTTTCCGCATTCTCCACTTCCAGCTTTTTCATTTCCAATGCCTCTACCATCTGTATATTCTCTTTGTTGACTGAAATAAGTTGCATTTGTTGACAAGCCTTGACACCTAATATAAATTTACATTTACCCCTCACTACAACAAACTCGACACTATAACGTTTATTGTTCTTAGGGTTTATTGTTCTTATCTTTTTTCCTAGTGGGTTCTCTTTTGCATTATTATACATTACTAGAATAACATTGGTATTATCTAACTGCTTAATGCTATCTTTACCATACAGCTTCTTGTACGCTCGCTCTGGAAGTATGTTGACTGTTGCTCCACTGTCTAACTGGAACTTCTCCTCCCGGCCGTTGAGCATCATGGTCGTTTACAATTTCTTGTTGGTCTCGCATCCCTCTATGGCGCTGATCTCCTGGGCATCGATGGATCCCACATATTCATATTCTTCATCGTCTGAGTCGGTGTCAACCGTTTTAATTGGCTTTTTCTTGTACTTCGCAGACTTACATACAGCAGCGAAGTGGTTAGACAGTGAGCATGCAGAGCAGGTTTTGCCCCAGACTGGACATTTGAGCTTGTCTCTCGCATGTTTCTTTTCACAGTACTTACACTGTATCTGGGGCTGGGAAGTTCTAGAACCACTTCCTTTCTGCTGTCTCCCTTGCTTCAGTTTTCCTACAACTTCAATACTTTCACTGCCTTTCATTGCTTTCATCTTGTTAGCTGTTGACTGGAATGCTCTACATGTGTCAACACACGTTTTCAAAGTCAGCCCTTGCTGCTGTAGTAGCCGTTTTTGCGTTGCTTCGTCGCGTATTCCGACCACAACTCTATATTTGATTAAGCTTTAATCTAAAGCTCCAAAGTTACATGTTTTGGCTAACTTCTTGAGGTACATTACGTACTCATCGACAGTCTCATCTTGTAGCTGGTCTCTCTTGTTAAAAACAAACCTTTCGTAAGTTTCGTTGGTCTCCCCAATGCAATATTTTCGTAGTTTTCCTAGGACAATATCAATTTCTTTTCGCTCAGTATCGTTATCAAAGTCTGGAGTATCGTAGACATCTAAGGCATCAGATCCAATACATGCGAGCAACGTTGCAGTTGGCAATGTTTTGTTTTGGTCGGGCTTTTCAGAGTCTTTAAGACTTGCGGCAATTTCATATTTAGTCATTCACTCTCAAAACATTTCCAGTTTGTAGCTATGTTGCCTTTCAACCTGAGTCTTTGAGGCAGAGGAATGTTTACTGGTACATGAATGTGAGCTAACACTGGCTCGGCCATGATGTTCACCACTTCACAGCAGCTTTCGATCGAAGAAAACTGCGTAGAGAACTTATTCAACAGAATTGCTTATCTTTAGAACTACTGTTGACCCACTTCTGACACCATGTTTTGTTCTCACTCAACATATACAAACGAGTGTTTTCTTTTGATCTTTATTCAGAACACAAATTAAAGCAGTATGTCACTATTTACGAACAAACATCCGGGGTTTAATAGTTTGCCAATGCCTCTAGGTAGGGGGGGGGAAGTTGCATGATCATGCATTCATGCTAGCTAATATCGTCACAGGGACAACATTGTTTGGTAGTTTTGTTAAGTTATGATTAACAACTTTGTATGTTGTAGCAAATTGAACAAAGTTCATGTTCATAATAGTCTGTGAACTGTCATATTGTTGACTGTTAGCATACACATCAAGAAGTGAGTTACCAGTGCAAGAAGCACCATCTTGTATGGATGCATTTTTACGTACTCTACGTGAATCATTCAGACTCACCGGAATCACTTTAAATGATGAACTATGAAGTTTTAGTGACAACAAATGATGCATTCTCTCTTGAGCAGCATAATCTCTTTCACCAAGAGTTTTCATTACTATTTTCTTAATAGCTTGATAGGGTCATAATTATCAACATTCTGAACAATAGAATTAAATGCCTGTTTAAGCATAGGTGACTTTGGTTTACCTTTAGCAGCATATTTAGTGAGATATTCAAAGCAATCATAGTGATCAATAACAACTTGAATATCACAGTTAGCTCTCCATCTTTGTAATTCAAGTTGTTGGTGATTATTTAACCTGGAATCATTTCTTTTAGTGACAATCTTAGCTCGATACTGTACATTATCACCTTCACTGTCAATTTGTTCAAATTCTAATTTTCTCTGATGACAGTGATCAAAAGGGAAATGAAATCTACACTTCAACTCTGATTCATTAGATTTTTTTCTAAGACAATAATTTGTGCTACAACGAGTGTGTCTTTGAACCATATTCAAAAGATCTACATAATCTAATTGTACTTCATGCTCAGGAATGTCATTATGGCATTTTTGACATGGATGAACTTGCGGTCTTAACCACATGTCCTCATCCGGTCGATTTGGATTTATAGTTGATAACAACCAATCAACATACTGACATGCAGTGTCTGTAGCTCTTTGACCAGCTTCAATATCCTGGTCTACTTCAATTGGGTCAGGACAAACATTTTCATCTTTAAATTTCTGAGCTAAGAACCCTTTCAGAACAGTCTGAGTGAGTTGACACAAACCTGGGTCATTATTAATTTAGCAGTACCATGACAATGAATACTACCTCTACCTTGGTATCCATATCTAAACCAGTGCCACTTTGCACCAAGAGTATAATTGTAAAGCCAGTATCTAACAAAGCTTTCTAGTCGTTGCGTGAAAAACCAATAAACAATACGGCGATTATTAATGACATTTTGTCGCCTTACCTCACTGGCTGTATTACCAGTACAGCTGTCAGTATTTGCTCCAAACAGAGCATGTAATTTTGGCCAATGCATATCAGCAGACGAAAAAGTAAAGAACAATGTTGGTGCTCCAACATTACTAATAATCGCTTTGAGTTCCTCTTTTACGTTATGCCATTACGCATTTGTACCAGAAATATTGCCAACATATCTTGACACTTCAGACATAAATACAGTCGAGTTGTTACTCGCAGCCATTTCACGCAGTTCATCAATGGTTAAATGTGCTTCACCTGGATTTTGTTTAAGGAATATTCCACTTTGCTGTAAAATACGTTTCCTTTGAATCATGTTAAAAGCCCAGTATGAAAATCTAGGATGGTTAGCAAAGTTGTATACCCATTTACCATTTATAAGCTCAGAAAATTTCAAAAGATGCTTAATTCTTTCTTGAAGGGGAACATCTCTTAAAAGATCTTGATTAGTTGGATCACCTTTCCCATCAGGAAACAGTGTTGGAAATGCCATAGTGGCCAAATGTGATATCTGATATTCATTTCTAACTGATTTCTAACAGCTTGTAGTCCTGTTCTTGTTGTTCACCAATAGGTAAAAAACTGCTCATTTCAGTTGAGTCATTATAAACACTGTCCTCAGAAGGATTATCAGTAGGATGGTTTAAATCAGGAATGTCACTATCATCAGACACTATATTATCTTCAGTCTCAACAGTCATGAGATCAGTTGGAACACCATTTTCAGGCAAACAATTTAATGCCTCTTCATTAATTTGTAACTCAGTATAATAAGGGTTATTATGTATTAGCCAAATAAAGCATTGTGAAAAGCATTCACATCTTTGAATGCGTTATCTTTACCTTTGACCTTGACAATAATAACAGCCAAGTCTTTAGGATATCTTGGCAAAGACGTTGCCAATTCTTTTACATTTTGTGGCAAGTTAATACAATGCCCTGAGTAACCTCTCTGACCACCTAGTTTAATATAAACTTTCATGATTGGGAGAGCACAAGCAATTAACATTTCGTCAATTTAGTCAAATTTTGTAATTCGTATGGGACAGATGAAGGAATCATTAAATTTTCAATAGAAAACTTTCTAGGAGATTTATTATCTCTCGAGCATCGTGAACACACATAATTTTCACATATCCTTGGTTTAGATTTTAGGCCATGCCTCTTTACAAATTATGCATTGATATATGAAAAATTGAACAGATTTATGGAACTTAGTCATGTTAGATTTTGCCCAACATTGTTGTTCAATACCACCATTTTTCACCATATCAAATTGATTTAAGTAATCATGCTGATTTGGAATTTCTTTGGTAAGAGTTTGTTGAGGTCTGGTATATTTCTTAATTTCACATTTATCTGACCGTTTTCGTCTTTTCGTTCCCTAGTTTTCTCAAGTCTGTAATTCTTTGTAGAAGGATTTTCCTGTTCTCGCTTCCTTTTCTGATACTCTCTAGTTTTAACCAGTCTATCATGTCGCATAGTTTGTGTTTCCGGTGAACGTTTTTGTTTCATATGTTCTCTGGCAGTTTTTAGTCTATTTTGCAAATTAGTTTCACACTGTTTCTTTGCGTGTGTATAAACCTGTCTAAATGTGATTGGTGCAATTTCAAATATATTGTTATTTAATTTATTTGACAGAGAATATAAATATTGCTCCAGTTCAAGAAGAGCGCCATATTTCATGACAACAGCATTTCTATTAGGATCAGGCATACCATTCAAATTTCTGCCATGAGAATCAAATAAATAGAAAGCAGAATCCAAACCATGTATTAACTCTTTCCCTACGGGCGCAGTTAAAATGGGTCGTTGATGACCCGCAAAGTCGTCAATCGAAAAACACGGCACACGGTAACGCAAGATTAAAAATTTAAATTCGACAAGCGCCAGGAACATGAAATGCACGCACACGCCAAGTTTGATTTGATTTCATAAACAACTCTGCGATTGGTGGCATTTTGAGTTTTCAAGATGCTATGCGGGCGTGCAAGATGGCCTTTTCTGGAAAAATGTAAATTTTTCAACCTGATTTATGATAATTAATGCTAATTTATATTAACATAATGTGTTTTGTTCGGGAAATTTAAAAGCGCAAGTAAAAGCCGGTTTATTGGGCTTCCAGAAAATGTATAGCTTTCGCAACAGTTATGGTTATTTCAAGAGATATCAATAGAACAACGTGGTCGTTCAATTTTTGATGTTTTTCAGCCGTAGGGAAAGAGTTAATAAGCAATAATAGGTAAATTGAAAATAATCGAAGAAAAAGCGTGAAAGGAAAAGCAGTTTATTATCTGTTGAATTGAAAATAATCAATGTAAATACAGTTTAACAAAGCAAAAAAATGGTCAGTGACAAAAAATGAACCCCCTTCTCTGCTCCCCCCTTACCCGAAGCAGAGTCTCTGCAGAGATCCCACCCGCACCGGTCCACCCGCACGGGTGCTCATACTTTTAAATATATACGCAAGCTATCTATACACTACAAAGACAATAGGTTCTGTGCATGTGGGTCAAAAAGGTCAAAATTCACCGTGTTTAGAAATGTAGGAAATAATTCACCAAATTGGCTTAAAATTTTATATGTGTGTTGTTTAGCCGACTTACAACGATGATGAAAAATTCAGGCGAAAATATAAAATTGATCGATGCGAAAAAATATCGGCCATTCTATATTAACTCTTTCCCTACGGGCGCAGTTAAAATGGGTCGTTGATGACCCGCAAAGTCGTCAATCGAAAAACACGGCACACGGTAACGCAAGATTAAAATTTAAATTCGACAAGCGCCAGGAACATGAAATGCACGCACACGCCAAGTTTGATTTGATTTCATAAACAACTCTGCGATTGGTGGCATTTTGAGTTTTCAAGATGCTATGCGGGCGTGCAAGATGGCCTTTTCTGGAAAAATGTAAATTTTTCAACCTGATTTATGATAATTAATGCTAATTTATATTAACATAATGTGTTTTGTTCGGGAAATTTAAAAGCGCAAGTAAAAGCCGGTTTATTGGGCTTCCAGAAAATGTATAGCTTTCGCAACAGTTATGGTTATTTCAAGAGATATCAATAGAACAACGTGGTCGTTCAATTTTTGATGTTTTTCAGCCGTAGGGAAAGAGTTAAAGCCATCATATAACATTCTAATATTAAAATAGCATACTTTCCGGGTGCAAAAGTATTTATCAAAGCTGAACTGAGGGTAAAGTAGGGAGCCCCAACTTCTAGCTCACTTCTGATTAGACCTTGATAGTCCTTTCCATAATGTACAAACCATGTTATACGGTTATCATTGCTTGCCTCAATGGGCTCCACCACAATGGGTAGATCAATCTCATTTGCCTCAATGGGCTCCACCACAATGTGTAGATCAATCTCGATGGGCTCATTGTGTAGATCAACAGATTCATATTGGTCAATACAATCATATTTATCAATCGCAATCGAAATGTGGATTGATTTTACATTTACAGTCAAATCAACAACAGTTGGTAAATTGTTTAGCAATAGAAATTCCTGGAGTGGAATGTCACCGTTGTTAAGATCTTGTGTGTATATAATATCTCCTTATAAAAGAACATTGCTTTCCTCGATCGAGACCCTGCACTAAAACGTTCATGCCCTTGATGGATAGTTCCAAAAGCAAGCAGAGGCATTTATCGAAATAGAGATGGCAATCGGCAAATATGTACTCACCAGTTGTCAATGAATCAACCTGGTGGTATATAAAAACTCTAGTCGAAGTCAGGAATGTCTAAATGTCACAGATAAATAAAACAATGCATTATTCGTTTATAGTGTCTTATACTGTCTTATTTAACGAAATAGAGATGATAATCCAAATACTCACCAGCAGTTGACTCATTCTGATCTTTGTTCTTGTGAGTTCTGACGTACTGTACCTTCGACTGGGCAAGAGTTTAACAGGCTAGGTAGAGGCTATGGCACGAGTTAAACACTAATGGAGGCTAGGTCGCATGACACCGTGCGGCCGGGAATGGTAACTGCTAACAAACATCCACTTTTTGACACAGATCTGAGATTAACACAGCTATACATAGCTCTGCCAATGGACTGGGCACGTGTTAAACACAGGTACGCCCTAAGGGGAGGCATCAATTAAACCGGGGTTTTTTTCTGAATAAAGTGTTTTCCTTCTTTTAGACTTATTTCTTATTACTACATAAGAGAATGAATATAAATGTTATTTTATCGACAAAGTCGATGCCTAGAGGCATTTTGGGAGTGTTTTAGGGGAATTCTGGTGTTCTTGTGAGTGTATTGGGACGGAGATTTACAGCAAGCTAAGCATTCAAGCAAACAGATTAAGCCTTCACCATATTTGCGAAGAGATAGAACCAAACCGCGGTGGCCGTATTATAGCTTAATATGCTTTAATATATAAAATAATAGTTAACATGTAAAATAAGGGAATCCTATGAGGAAGAAACCCTTTGAAAAGCAGTGCGAAGAACTGTCGAAAACCTAAAACACATTGACTCGATTGGAAAACTATAAAGTTAAGTGGTTTCAAGGCAAAACATTGCTAGGCAAACTCTATTAATTGTAACAAATTCTTCATTCGGCTGGTATTTGAATATATTACATAAGCGCAGATGACACGGACAAAAGAAAAAGGTCATTAATGATCATTAAGGGTTTAAACTGTCAAACGTCAATAGCAGACGATAAAATTACAAATCATCAGAAATAACTTGCTGAGTAATCTGAATGCCATTTATCAGGAGACGAAAGTAATGAATAAGGAGTAAATGAGTAAAGAGTAAAGAGTAGTTTGGGGGAGGTGTTAGCGGGATATGTGCGTGAATGAGGAGACAAGATAAATTCTTGGAACGGGACTAATTATCAAATAAAAGTCCCCCCGGAGACATTCGTCCTGGAGAATTTAACGTAATTTAAGTTGTTACTAACGCTCTAAACGTTTAGTGTATACCATGCCTCGGAAGCGCAACGACCGTTCTATTTGCCAAAACAAAAACTGAGTAAACTTTTTTGTTAACTGTATAGAATACATAATAAAACGGAGAAACCTAACTGTTTTAAGGATTTAAAACATGTGATATCGGTGAATTAAGACTTGTCTATTAACTAACGAGCGTTACTATGCCAATTGCTTCTACGGTTGATATTTGCATATTGTGCGTCAGAGCACATGTAGAGACAATGGCACGTGCCTCTTAATTAGTCATTAATAACTCATTAAGGAATGAAACAAAATTGGCGCTTGTGATGATAGATAAAACCTTATTAATATGATATATTAAAATGTCAAAACTGTCGATGGATTAAAACTTGTCTATATCGAGTGTTTTATTTATGTATAGCACAACAATTATATATCACTCAATATAAATTTTAGCTTATATATCCGATGATTTCCATCCTAGATATTTGTCCTCGGTATAACACATCTTGTTTTTACCAGAGATGGGGGTAATTATTAAACTTTCGCGACAACAATAATAATAAATTCAAATGGCTCGCCGGGGGCAATATCGTGGCCCGAACTGTCCATTGGGGTTTTCGGGATGTTCCGAGGTGTTTTGTTTAGGGAGGGGTGCATTTGGGGGTGTTTTAGATTGTGGAAGTGCTTTGGGGGCGTTTGGGGGTGTTTTCTGGGGTTTTTGGGCTGTTCCCAGGGTGTATGGGGTGTATTTGGGGCGTGTTTTAGATTGTTGGGTGCTTTATGGGCGTTTGGGGGTGTTATTGGGTGTTTTCGGGGGTGTTCCTAGGGTGTTGGGGGATATTTGGGGGTGTTTTATATTGTGGGTTGCTTTGGTTGCGTTTGGGGTGTTTTCGGGGGTGTTTTCGGGGGTGTTTTCGGGGGTGTTTTCGGGGATGTTTTCGGGGGTGTTTTCGGGGGTATTTTGGGGGTTTTGGGGTGTTTTGTATTGGGGTGTTTTGGTGCCAAAACCTAGGAACACCCCAAAAAAACCCCAAAACACCCGAAAACGCCCCCAAAGCACACACACAATGAAAAACATCCCCCCAAATGCACCCCAACACCCTGCGAACACCACGAAAACACCCACCAACACCACAAAGCACTCCCACAATCTACAACATCCCCAAATGCATCCCTCGCTAAATAAAACACCCCTGGAACACCCCGAAAACCCCGACGGGCCATTTCGGGCCATGCGAGCCACGATATTGCTCCCGGCGAGCCGTCTGAATTTATTCTTAGTGTTGTCGCGAAAGTATAATGATTATCCCATTTCTGCTAAAAGCGAGATGTGTTATACTGAGGACAAATATCCAGGATGGAAATCATCGGATATATAAGCTAAAATTTATGTTGAGTGATATACAATTGTTGTGCTATTCATAGACAAAACACTCGATAGAGACAAGTTTTAATCCATCGACAGTTTTGACATTTTAATATATCAAAGGAATTAGAGAGGGGCTAACGAGAGGTGTTTAGAGGAATTAGAGAGGGGTTAAGGAGAGGTATTGTAAAAGGAATTAGAGAGGGGATAAGGAGAGGTGCTCTAAAGGAATTAGAGAGGGGCTAAGGAAAGGTGTTTTGAGGAATTAAAGATGGGTTAAGGAGAGGTGTTCTAAAAGGAATTCAAGAGGGGCTAAGGAGAGGTGCTCTAAAGGAATTAGAGAGGGGCTAAGGAAAGGTGTTTAGAGTAATTAGAGAGGGGTTAAGAAGAGGTGTTCTAAAAGGAATTAGAGAGGGGATAAGGAGAGGTGCTGTAAAGGAATTAGAGAGTTGCTAAGGAAAGGTGTTTAGAGGAATTAGACAGGGGGTAATGAGAGGTGGATACACATATACACATTTTCACATATGCACACACACATACATATATGTTTTATCTATCACCACTAGCGCTTATTTTGTTTCATTCCTTAACGAGATTTTGATGACTCATTAAGAGGCACGTGCGGTTGTCTCTACATGTGCTCTGAGGCAAAATATGCTAATATCAACCGTAGAAGCAATTGGCATAGTAATGCTCGTTCATTAATAGACAAGTCTTAATTCACCAACGGTTTCAGTTTATATTTTTCTATGTCCACATGTTTTAAATCCTTAATACAGTTATGTTTCTCCGTTTAATCATGTATTCTATACAGTTAACAAAAAAGTTTACTCAGTTTTTGTTTTGGCAAATAGAACGGTCATTGCGCTTCCGCGGCATGGTATACACTAAACGTTTAGAGCGTTAGCAACAGCTTAAATTATGTTAGATTCTCAAGGAGGAGTGTGTCCCGGAGGGACTTTTATTTGATAATTAGTCCCGCTTCAAGAATTTATCTCGTCTCCTAATTCACCCCCATAATCCCCCTAACACCTCCCCCAAACTACTCTTTACTCTTTACTCATTTACTCTTTACTCATTTACTCTTTATTCATGTACTTCTTTACTTGTTACTTCCGTCTCCTGATAAATTGCATTCAGATTACTCGGCAAGTTATTTCTGCTGATTTGCAATTTTATCGTCTGCTTTTGACGTTTGACAGTTTAAACTCTTAATGATCATTAATGACCTTTTTCTTTTGTATGGATCGTATGCGCTTAGGTAATGTATTCAAATACCAGCCGTATGAAGAATTTATTACAAATACTAGAGTTTGCCTAGCAATGTTATGCCTTGAAACCGCTTACCTTATTTCCAAGTCAATATGTTTAGGTCTTCGTCAGTTCTTCACACTGCTTTACAAAGGATTTCTTCCTCATAGGATTCCCTTATTTTATCATGTTAACTATTATTTTATATATTAAAGCATATTAAGCTAGAATACGACCACCGTGGTTCGGTTCTATCTCGTCGCAAATATGGCGAAGGCTTAATCTGTTTGCTTGAATGCTTAGCTTGCTGTAAATCTCCGTCCCAATACACTCCCAAGAACACCAGAATTCCCATAAAACACTCCCAAAATGCCTCTAGGCATCGACTTCATTCTTATATTCATTCTCTTATGTAGTAATATGAAATAATAACACTTTATTCAGGAAAAAATTATGATATTTTAATAATTATGATATTTTTCTAAAGCTACTAGCACACACACACACACACACAAAGTATAATTATAGATTCATCAGTTCATAAGTTCTTTCGATTGTTTAATTTTCCAATGCCCATGAGCTAGAGTGTCTGTGCCATTATCTAAAATATAACGTTTGTCATCATATGGACATAGACTGATCTTGTTTAATTTAACTGAATATTCATAGACGCCATTGTCTGTATCTTCTCCAAAAGACAATCCCTATAACTTTCTTGCCGGGTTTCTCGTTTGGTCACATATTTCTTGATTCCTTTCGCCGTCTTCTCCTCTACTGGTTTGTTATTCTCTGTGTATATAATTGAGCCAACAAAATCTTCAATTGGAATCCTGTGTGTTTCGTCTTTCATCTTTCCAAGTTGGTTGCTGTTATATTCAGATGTGTCAAATAAGCCAACATCTTGTAGCATATCTTCATAAATATCTTTGGTTTTTACCTCATAGAAAAGACTGTCTGTGTCTGTAAATAGAAGTTTCGCGTTTCGAATCGTACTTTCTCTTCATATACTCATAGTGGAATTCATACATGAGTACTTTCGAGAGATCCAAAATATAATGGTGAATCCAACGTAAATTGCACGATTCAAGTAAAGTTTAGTCTATCTCATATTCACTGCAGGTAGATCTTCAGAAAAGATACGGAAGGAATCAAAGGATGGAAAAGAAGCTAATTTGGACAACTTCGCTTTATCGTTGACCAGATTTACATTGACTCTATTTCTCAAATTTTCCATGGTTTTGCCAAACATGGAATTGTTCATTAGTTCTGCAGTGAAATCTTCATTCTCTCGGGTGGCAAAGGGTAATCGTTATGTAAGTCGTGTAATTCTTCGGGATAACAGTCAAAAGAGGTCAACTTCTAAAATATAGCCTTGTTCGTCATCGTCTGGAGTTCCTTCGACGTTGAGTGTGAAAATTTCTTGTTCGGTCAGCTAGTCGAACTCACCAGTTGGTAGAGGCTGTGACATACCCCATCCATATAGATTGTTGGCGTCGAGGTGCATCACATATGTCGTTTCTCGCTTGGAATCGTAGTCGGGTACATATGGGTTGTTGGCTTTGCTGAAACGATTGCTGATCATTGAAATTTCATAGCGTAGAAAATTCCAAGTACATATCCTGGTCCACCGGCTCCACCGGCCGCAGAAACCCTACTCTGTATTCTATTAATGTGATCATTAACCGCGATGCGATTCAATAGTTTGTAGTTTGTAGTTATTTACTATTTACATGCAAGTGTGTTAAATTGTTATCGTTAAATTGTCCATGCACTGTCACAGGTTTTGCCTAATTAATCATCAAAAAATTCTGTTTCACAATGCAAAAAGTTCCCAGTTATCTTTACAAAATATTTATGATAATGACTCAAAGTCAGAAACTCTTGTTTTCATTATAATATCATCAAGTCTATATATGTGTTCTTTAATACATTGGCTTGGTACAGGTAAATTAATGAACTTATTTGTTGGTTATGTTGAAAAACAGATCTTTGAACAATACACGGGTCCCTTGCCTGATTTCTTCGGCAGATTTATCGGTGACTGTTTAGGAACAGCATCATGCTCACGTGTCCTTTTAGAGCAGTTCATCAACTTTGTTGATGATTTTCATCCTGCTCTGATGTTCACGTGGGAAATCAGCGAGACCTGTGTGTCATTCCTTGATATTTTAATTTCGATTGATGGTAATTCGCTGAAAACGTCAGTCTCGTACAAGCCTACTGACTCCCATAATTATCTTCTATTTTCATCCTCTCATCCCAACCACACTAAGCAATCCATCCCTTATTGTCAATTCTTGCGTCTTCGCCGCTTATGTAGCGACGACCAAGATTTTCAATCCAAAGCAATGGAAATGAGATATTTTTTTGTTCAACGTGGTTACCCTACCAACCTTCTTGACCTCGCCGTTCAGAAAGATTTTCTCGTCCCCCGTTTAGATGCCGTTGAACCACGTTTGGAACAAGTTTCAAACAACAAAATTCCTTTAGTTCTAACATTTCATTCTTTCAATTTTAAAGTTAAAAATATTATTAATCGGAATTTTCACATTTTACAAAATGATCCTGAGACGTCAGCCATTTTCACCGATAACCCTTTGGTATCTTTTCGCCGTAATAAAAACATTCGTGACTCCTTAGTACACAGTGCCCTTAAACAAAATACCTCGGCACCAGCGGGAACATTTTCTTGCGGCCGTTCCCGCTGCAACACATGCCCTTTTCTCAATCCCACTACAGTTATTACTGCCCCCAAATTCAACCACACAATCCGTCATACTTTTTCACGCACGATCACCAACATCATTGATTGCCTTTCTTGCGATAAATGCCCTAAAAGCTACATCGATGAAAATGGGCGACGCCTTTCAGAAAGGTTTGCTGAACATCTTCGTTCCGTGAGGAACAATGATGTTGAAAAAACCTGTAGCCCGCCATTTCAACAGCTCTAACCATTTGGTTTCAGACATTAAAGTCTGTGCTATCCTTCCCATCTCAGGTGGTAACGATAACCGCAAACGGCAAGTGAAGTGTCTCATTTTTAAACTTGGTACCACACATCCTCTTGGTCTTAACGAACGTTTTTATTTTATTTAATTTCCTACAAGTTTTTTGTTATTTTAGTTTGCTTGGAACATTTTATTATTAGCTTATGCACTTTCATTCCTTTTCAAGTTTTTGTTTCTTACTGCTTTACTATCGCCTAATCCCCTTAATATTGGACCTGTCATTTCTCCCCCCCCCCCCCCTCAGTCTGTTTGCTGATCGACTGTAAAAATAGCAAATGATTAACTTTTCGCATCTCATTAATTATTAGTTTGTTTATCTCCCGTGCATTTGATTGGCTACTTTCTACTTGTGACACTATTTCTACTTTTGGCATATATATAAGCTCTATTTATTTTATTTCATCTCGTCTTACTCTGATGAAGGGCTCCGCTCGAAACGTCAGTATTTTGTCACTAAATTCTTGGCAGTTTACCACCTTTTCACTTTGCTATATATTCACAACACTGTCTACGCAGCACTCTATTTTTTACTATATATATATATATATATATATATATATATATACATTTTATTACGCATCGTATAATACCATCCGGTATTGAGCACTCTTATCAACGCCAATTTCCTAGATATTCTGCTTTGGTATTATATATATTTTTGCGCATGTGTAAATGACGGCACGTATTAATGCTACAATGTTCTGCCAAGTTAGCGAAGCTGAGCTGGAATGTTTATGCGTTAAATCAATAATTGTTATGCGGCCAAGATTATCCTCCTCGATTTCGGGAATTGGGATATAATTAGAGGGATACAATTAGAGCGGCATTTAGAGGAGTTTAATTAGATGAGTTCAATTTAGAGCGGTACAATGAGAAGGGTACAATTAAATGGGTACAATGAAAGGGGTACAATTAAAGTGGTTCAATTTAGAGGGGTACATTGAGGAGAGTTAACTCGACTACCCATGCAATCTAATTCAACTGCCCTAAACAATAGTCATTTTAACTCTTTTCACTCCAACATGTCCACATAATTTAACTTCACATGTCTAATAACAGGAGTAAAAATGTCCCCAAATTAAAAACATAATTTTAATATATTTTTAGCCAAAATAACTAAACATGGAGTTTTAGTCAAAATAAAAATTTAAAAATGACAATGTTGGTATCTCAAGATCATTGGTTGCCCTTTATGTTTTAATTTTATTAATTTTGGAAATAGTCTCAATAATTATTGTTCTGACTTATTTTCTCTAGGTTCTGAAGCAACTGGATGTCATTGACCTCAGTGTAAAAACCTGGATCGTTATGTTATGTCCAATCTTACTAATATTCATTATGATTAGAAAGCTTTCGTCGTTAGCTTGGGTCTCTACGGTGGCAAACTGTGTGATGGCGTTCGGATTTTTATCAATATTTATCCACTTCTTTGCTAACGCTGTAAATCCACAGGTATTGCCATATTTTGCTGGATGGTCGGCGTTTCCACTCTTTTTTGGTGTTGCTGTGTTCGCATTCGAAGCAATACCTATAGTAAGCATCTTTTTATATTAAATTATCATACGCTCTGCATTGTCGAGATTCTTTTACAATTTGAACTAAAAGAGAAGAGCAGTTAGTTTAGTCATATTTGTAGTAGTTTGTTTAGTCATACAGATATAGTTACAGAGTTAATTTAGTCATGCAGATCATTGTTAGTTTGGTAATAGTGTACATTTAGTATGTTATAGAGTTAGATTTAATTAGATTATGAGCTTGAAATTGCTATTAGGTGATTATTAACTAGGGCGAAGCTGAGTTAATTACAGTATCTCCTTATAGAAATTGAGAGCGAATAATCTAATTGTTTCTGCCATAGGCAGCATACTAATCTTGACTTGGGTTGCTCTGTCCTATCTCTTTGTCGACCTATGTATAGTTAAAGTGCACCTAACCCCCAAAATGATAATGCTATGTTTCAAAGAGCACTTAAAATTATGAAGAATGGCGCTAACAGTTCTTCGATATCTATTTTCGTTCTTGAGGTATTCAGTTATATGTGATATGTTATCATTAACATATGATGACGTCATAGCACATGACGTCATAGCAGGCAAACAACGTTGTTGCCATTCTAAAATTTGTGTATATCTTCAAAGTTATCCAACGAAATTACTTGAAACTTTGCACGTGGATGCATACCACCAAACTCAAGAACATGGTTCAAGTTATGTTGTCACCATAGTAACCGATTAGTTTCCAGACCTCCTAGTCTCTAAAACAAAATAATATGTTTTCTCTCAAATGCAGAACATGTTGAGATTGGCAGTTCTCAATAACTTTATATATATATATATATATATATATATAGCAAAGTGAAAATGTGGTAAACTGCCAAGAATTTAGTGACGAGATACTGACGTTTCGAGCGGAGCCCTTCATCAGAGTAAGACGAGATGAAATAAAATAAATAGGGCTTATATAATGCCATAAGGGTGTCACAGGTAGAAAGTAGCCAATCAAATGCACGGGAAATAAACTAACTAATAATTAATGAGATGGGAAAAGTTAAATCATTTGCTATTTTTAAAGTCGATCAATAAGCAGACTGAGGGGGTGGGAAAAATGACAGGTCCAATATTCAAGGGGATTAGGCGATAATAATAGAAGCAAAGACTTGAAAAGCAATGAAAGTGCATAAGCTAATAATAAAAAGTTCCAAGCAAACTAAAATAATAAAAAACTTTTAGGAAGTTAAATAAAAGAAAAACGTTCGTTAAGACCAAGAGGATGTGTGGTGCCAAGTTTAAAAATGAGACGCTTTTCTTGCCGCTTGACTTGTATCGACAAGAGGCTCTTCGTCAACTCAGCGACACCATCTTTTATACTAAGTTAAATTCCGATCCCACTCAATCTCACCAAAAATCCGTCAAAACTACCATCAAGAATTTCATCCAAGCCGGTGAATTGCCTGCCTCTGCATCTAACCTTATACTAACAACCCCCAGAACGCCTGTCATATATTTCCTACCTAAAATCCATAAACCTAACAATCCTGGCAGGCCGATTGTTTCCGCTTGTAGTTGCCCCACCGAGCTCGTTTCCAGTTTTCTAGACAACGTTATGTATCCTTTGGTTAAGAAGTTGCCTTCTTATATCAAAGATACTAAACATGCCTTGCGAATTTTCGACCAGTTACGTTGCGGTAGTTCCGATAAATTTATTTTCACGATGGACGTCAAGTCCTTATACACCGTCATTCCCCATTGTGATGGCCTTGAAGCTCTGAAGTTTTTCTTTGATCAGCGCACTAATTCAGAACCCTCCACAACCACGTTACTCCGCTTAGCAGAACTAGTGCTTACCCTTAACAATTTTTCGTTTGATGGCGAACATTATCAACAAATAAGTGGTGTTGCGATGGGCACCAAAATGGGTCCAAGCTATGCTAACTTATTTGTTGGTTATGTTGAAAAACAGATCTTTGAACAATACACGGGTCCCTTGCCTGATTTTTTCGGCAGATTTATCGATGACTGTTTAGGAACAGCGTCGTGTTCACGTGTCCTTTTAGAGCAGTTCATCAACTTTGTTGATGATTTTCATCCTGCTCTGAAGTTCACGTGGGAAATCAGCGAAACCTCTGTGTCGTTCCTTGATATTTTAATTTCGATTAATGGTGATTCGCTGAAAACGTCGGTCTCGTACAAGCTTACTGACTCCCATAGTTATCTTCTATTTTCATCCTCTCATCCCAACCACACTAAGCAATCCATCCCTTACTCTCAATTCTTGCGTCTTCGCCGCTTATGTAGCGACGACCAAGATTTTCAAGTCAAATCAATGGAAATGAGATCTTTTTTTGTCCAACGTGGTTACCCTACCAACCTTTTAGACCTCGCCGTTCAGAAAGCTTTTCTCGTCCCCCGTTTAGACGCCCTTGAACCATCTTTGGAACGAGTTTCAAACAATAAAATTCCTTTAGTTCTAACATTTCATCCTTTCAATTTTAAAGTTAAAAATATTATTAATCGGAATTTTCACATTTTACAAAATGATCCTGAGACGTCAGCCATTTTCACCGACAACCCTTTGGTATCTTTTCGCCGTAATAAAAACATTCGTGACTCCTTAGTACATAGTGCCCTTAAACAAAATACCTTGGCACCAGCGGGAACATTTTCTTGCGGCCGTTCCCGCTGTAACACATGCGCTTTTCTCAATCCCACTACAGTTATTACTGCCCCCAAATTCGACCACACAATCCGTCATGCTTTTTCATGCACGTCCACCAACATAATTTATTGCATTTCTTGCGATAAATGCCCTAAAATCTACATCGGTGAAACTGGGCGACGCCTTTCAGACAGGTTTGCTGAACATCTTCGTTCCGTGAGGATCAATGATGGTGACAAACCTGTAGCCCGCCATTTCAACAGCTCCAACCATTTGGTTTCAGACATGAAAGTCTGTGCCATCCTTCCCATTTCCGGTGGCAACGATAACCGCAAGCGGCAAGAAAAGCGTCTCATTTTTAAACTTGGCACCACACATCCTCTTGGTCTTAACGAACGTTTTTCTTTTATTTAACTTCCTAAAAGTTTTTTTATTATTTTAGTTTGCTTGGAACTTTTTATTATTAGCTTATGCACTTTCATTGCTTTTCAAGTCTTTGCTTCTATTATTAACTGCTTATTGACCGAGCGCGAGGTCTGTACAGTGAAATATCGGACCGATGTTTTTATAGTACGGACCGAGCGAGCGAAGCGAGCCGATGTCCGTGCATAAAAACAGAGGTCCGATATTTCACTGTACAGACCGAACAAGCGAGGTCAATAAGCAGTTTATTATATGGCCTAGACAAGAATTTTTTCAAAGCCTTTGTATTTGTAGAACTATTTATCCGAGTTTCGCTTGCCTTCCGCTCACCGAGCATTTGGTTGGCTTCTCTATTTTCATTACATGGTTTTGCTTTACACACACAAAAATAGAAAAATTTATTCTCTGGATTCCAGAGAGTATTTGGCTCGTATTCATCGCCGTCAAGTTTA
>JAYKKM010000360.1:295000-455000 GCA_035772405.1 Chrysogorgia sp. JL179-B06 | reverse complement strand
CATTTTATCATACAGGCATGCCAAATCGTATGAAAGCAGTACAATCGCTCATTTCGTCCCACCTAAAAAAGATCTAATAGAAGACGATTGCTTTGCGGGCACTGACAAAGAACGTGATGTAGTAAAACCCTTGCTGGTGAAGTATTTATGATAATAGACAATTAACAATTTTTCATCACTGACAAGTGCTCTAAAATAAAATATTTTCCCACTCTGAATAGCGCTCCGTCGAGATGACGTCAGTACCGATGTTTGTCCGCTTTTACCCACAATTCTTGCGGCCATAACAAAAGAAATAGCTCATTTGCAATCATTTGTGAGTCAAATTTGGTTTGTTTGACCGCTTTTTGAGCTATTAATAGCAGCCAGACTCTACGCTATTGAATTATCATTCAACATTGTTTGTTGACTGTAACACAGCAGTAAAATTTAAGATTCTCATTCAAGAGATAAATGACATGCCAGACCCATGTAGAAAATCTGTATTAATTGATGTTGAAGGTATCCAGAAACATATTTAAACATTTGATGAAGATGGAAAGCTATACAGTTAATTGTATAATAATGTATATGACTTTAATACTTTTCTTAATGCAATAATCTATTAAGGTAATTTTGTAAAAGCTCTGTTGATAATATACTGTACATTTAAAATATTTTAACATATTCATTCTGGACACAGGTGTGTAGGAACTGTAGCAGCTTTGGCCGCTACACTTTTTTGCACGACCTTACCATTCTCCGCCTTTATTTACCAAATTTATAATTTATTTTTAAACTTCTGGTTATTTTTTTTACTTTGGGCGTTTCCACAAGCACCATCGGTTTGAATCAATTGGTATTTTTGTAACAACTAATCTAACGCGGGTCCAATATATCATTCCAAGATGAAGTACTTGCCGCTATGTTTTAAATGCTGCTGAACACATAATATTATAGGCTTACATTTTCGTTCCCTATAGATGTTTTAGTTTGGCTGTTTGACCTGGGTTATTGAATCTGATGATTATTGCTTCTCTCAAAATGTAGGAAATAGCATTTCAGAGCCTTGACCCCCAGACCCCATAGATGTTTCTCGCATCTTCGTCACTTGCTCTTGGCCTACCCACTTATTAAATGCTCCATACATGCCTGGGACAATATATGTCAAAAATTGCAATGTAAGATGTACGTAGGATTATTACTACATACTGTATGGTTGCATGGGTATTCACACTCAAGGAAAAATAACATTGGATGCTAAAACTAATCCAAATACCAACCCTAAAGCTAACATCAATACTAACCGTAGACAATTTTAAACTTTAAAATTAAAATTGAGATGATAATTGCCCAAGAAGTTATTGTTTAGAAAATTTGAGCTGGTTTGAAAAATCTAATTGCTATATTTGTAATTGATTTATTTTCTAAAATTTCTATATTTTTTGGTTTAAAAAAACTGGTTTGGAAAATTAAACTGGTTTAAAACAATTGTATCAGATCAAAAATATTGCCCCAGTTTAAATAAATTTGCCCCACAACATATACATGTACATGCATGAAGTTGTTATTGTTTTCTAGCATGGCATTGGACACAATAATTTTGAGTTGATATTGTTGATGTTTTTGTTGTACGTGAAAACTGGGGTATGAATAATTATTTAGTTTATTTAGGCAATCCATAGACCAGGGTCCCATGTTTTCTCAACTGCATTGGAATTCTTCAGTGTAGACACTACAGTGTAGACACAATTATACCTGTGCAACAGTAAATACTAAATATCACTATCCAGTACAAAATTCTTTCTTTTCTTGATTGTTTTTTGGTATAATAACTGCACTCTACCACACAGCAAAATAATATTAAAGTTTATGATTGACATTGTTCAATGAAACATGTTCCTGTATTTCTTACCCAAAATGCAAGTAATCTAATAACCCACGACCAAGTGCTAAAAAACTACATGTATGCAGTCAATGACTCAATGCATCAGATAAACAATGGGCTATACATTACTAGTAATGGGTGTATAGTTTTACACAAGAAATATGTTTGTTCAGTTTTTAATGGTTAATATATCTGCACCAGTCCACCAAGTCATGTGTAAAGTAATGATTTTCCTTCATCTGAAATCATTATTGCAATCACTTCCAACGAATGTAAATACCAATAGTAATTGTTTTACTATTGTATATCTGTGACACGATATACTATCTTATGCCCCATTCCAAACGTAGACGCATGTACGCATTGCGTACCTATTTTTTTACTTGTTGATGGGCCGAATCTTACGGTTGTATCGGTTTTTCAATCACGAGAAAGGAAAGTGCTTTATTTTTTATGTAGAAGTGGAAAAATTACACCAATTTTGTCCCACCTCATCACGCCGTCAAATTACCTCTTTGACGTCACACGTTATAGTCGGCATAGATTCTAGAGATGAAAATTCATTATTAATCTCGCTTTCAGAGGAGGAAGTTAACTCTAACTTAAACATCAGTATTTCCACAGCTAAGCATTCACTCACCACAAAAAACATATCGATATTATCAACGACAACGTGTAACGTCACTACTACTGCTGTTTCGGTCCCACACTCCGGAACTTTTTTCTGTCAAAATAGTGATGTTTGCACGTTGATAAAAGCTCTTTACTTTGTTGTAATTGAAAAACCGATACTACCATAATATCCATCACATCACGAAGTACCAAAGTTGGTCATAAAAACAGAGTTGAATTTTTCGTTTCATGGCACTTTAAGTGGTTTATTTTCCATGTTGGTAAACCAACTTTCTAATATAAGTCGCTTGGTAGTAAAGGCGATATATTCAGCCGAGTCCCAGTCAATGTCGTGTTTCGTTTGTACATGGTGTTCAGCAATGTGATTAGTTCCATTTCTGTTTCTAGTGGTTCGTTTGTGTTCAGCTAATCTGATTTTTAGGTTTTAGTAATTACAATGATAATTTGCATTAAATCAAAATCAAAAGCGTGATATATCGTAATTATTCAAAGAATAAGCAATCTTTTAATTAATTTTTTTAAAAATATGCATCTTGTGGTTCTCCTATCTTCTTTCGTGTCTTTATTACATCACTCGGCCAGGATTCCATCACGTTACAGAGACCCGGGTAAACGTATTCTATTTCGCAGGGGAAAATGTCTTCTTTCCCTTAAATATAATTTCAATTGATCTTTTTATCTTAGATACTCCCACTAGAAAACGAGATTAGAGATCCAAAACAGTTTCCCAGCATTGTTAAAATTGGAATGGCTATTGTGCTTGTTATTTACGTTACAATGGGATTTCTTGGTTATCTAACTTGTCAGAATGAATGTGAAGGAAGTGTCACGTTGAACCTACCTGGAACACCGTACGTATATGAAAGTAAAATTAGTTAAAGTGGCAGCTATCTCACGATTGGGGATTTTACATATCTGTAATATATGGGCTTCCTGAGCAAAATGTCAGCCGAAAATTTCAACTTTATGGAGTTTTTCGCTGTCACGTTACCGGATGTGATGTCAAAAGGGCATTCCGAACTTGTTAGATGGCCGGCCAGCTCGAGCTAAAACGCTCGAAAAAAACTTTGATGGCATTTTTTGTTACAAGCAGGTAACCATGCCAGATCGTTTATAATAACCTTTGTGTTGAAGGTGAGGGAGGTTACCACTCGCGTTTTGAGCTTTTAATGTAAAATTTTGATGCTTTTCTTCAGCCTCCGTACGCTCTTCTGTCCGATGAAAAGTTTCAAGCGGATGTTCTTTACTGTTGTTATACAGCGAGTATGGAATTCTGATTGGCTGCCTTGAAACTGTCAACCAATAAGCGCGCGTCGCCCCAGTACTTTTATAATTTTACACCACCACCAAATGGATGTGATGGGTGAATTAATGGCCGGAATCGATTCGTGTGACAGGTTATTGATGAAAACAATCCGCTTTATGGTTACCTTACAAGAAGACAAAGGCATTTGAAACTGCTGGTATACTGTAAGTCCACGTGCGTGGATAATTTCGACTGCTCTACCTAGTAAACTACTCTGATGCACTTTGCAGTACCTCAAAAACATAGAATCAATCCATTATGCAGTGTTTACATATCCTTTCTTATTCACATCATTACATGCTTAACCTCTTTACACATGAAGCATTTGGGACTGCTGGTATACTGTACCTAGTCTAAAACTACTCTAGGATATATATACACTATAAATAGGGCATATTCATATTCAAATAGTGTATACGGTATTCATATCTAATTCACATTCAGTTCAAATGTATATGGCATGCAGTTCATATGTAGTTCAAATTTATCAGTATTAATATTTTTGTTCTCGACATTTGCTTGTTAGAGTGTTTATATATATATATATATAATAGCTTACTGCATCATATTTTGATGGCATGACTTAGAAGCTGAAAGTAACAATGTTTCAGGAATCATGCTGTCTACCCAAATCAAGGCCGAAACGGTACCGTCTGTAGTTAGATACGCTCTATGACCTTTAGGTCATATTGAGCGCTCTACATGATGAACCATTGTCGCTTACGCATTGTGCGCACGCTCACTGCTTGCAGTTGAGGCATGGTTCTTGATGTCCCACATTTTGTGTGCATCAAGGGTGACTGTAAATAGCAGTCATCTTCATCCTGCTCATCAGCACTACACTGATGAGGCCCAAAAGGCCGAAACGGTACCGTCTGTAGTTATATATATATATATATATATATATATATATATATATATATATATATATATATATATATATATATATATATATATATATATATATATCGTTTCTTATTCACATCATCACATGTTTACTTTACTCTCTTCTGAAAGTAAAATTCTTGAAGCATTCTCACTGGTAGCAGTCTGATTTTTAACTTTGACTTCAAAACATAAATTTGTTAGTTTTAAATGTTTCACATGTGCACTGTATGGAGTAAACTGACTATTGATCAGGATGTAAAAGTTAACTGCAACTTTTTTACAACTCACATTGAGACATTGCCAATGGTATTCACTGACAACATCTTGTGCATGCTACTATGTCCTCATCTACAGTGGCTTTGCATAGTTGGCATTTGGACACTTCAATGTATGGCAATCCAGAACATCTCTACAGGCAGCTACCACAGATCTGGTCATAAATAGCTTACTGCATCATATTTTGATGGCATGACTTAGAAGCTGAAAGTAACAATGTTTCAGGAATGATGCTGTCTACCCAAATCAAAATCCATGCTTGCAAAAAAGAAAAACTATGTACTGTACAGAATCAGCTTCCATAAGTAATCTTGAAAAAACTGGTACAACAGAGTTGGATATAAGGCACAGATGATGAAGAAGTTTTACAAAACAAAGATCATTAGAAAAGATTATGAATTCACAGCTAGCCCACAATTCATGGTATCTGGTATACCAAGCAATTAGGATGCACATAATTCCAACACAAGTTTTACTTTGTTTGTTAACTTAATTCACATACTTTCAGAAGGACAAGATGCCTACTGACAGCCAGGGTAGTAAATAAATGGCCAGCATTGTGTATTGCTGTTACAGCTGAAATTTCTGGAACCATTGTTGTCTAGAGATCCACCTTAGATGTGAATAAAGCTTAATCCATCCAGGTTGGTCATTTCATTTTTCTGGTGCCTACAAAAGATGTATCTCCATGAGTATGTTATATACTTATATGCTGCACCTGCATCAATGCTGCTTTCACAAAAAAGATTGCCAAGGGGACTATGGAAAGATGAGAATATTGCTACATGAAACTTCATTATTGTTCCCAGGACCCAATTAAGTGGTTGTCACTGGACCCTAGTTGGTGTTGGACCGTTGGTATGCAACAAAGAAAGATCATACATGTTGATCACCAATTCAAGTTGTGGATTGTCAACATGAACAACAGCTGCCTGAAAATATGTTCTGGTTTGCCATACAATGAATTGTCCAAATGCCCACTATGCAAAGCCACTGTACATGAGGACAGAGTAGAGTGCACAAGATGTTAGTGATACCATTGGCAACTATGTCTCAATGTGAATTGTACAGATCCAAAAGCTGCAGCTAACTTTTATTGCCATTCATTACATCCTGATCAATAGTCAGTTTACTCCATACAGTGCACATGTGAAACATTTAAAACTAACAAATTTATGTTTTGAAGTCAAAGTTAAAAATCAGACTGGCATACTGTATATATATACTGTAATCTTGGCCAAAAAAAGTGAAAATACAAATTAATTGATTGGTGTTGTGTAACTGTAACTACCAGTGAGAACGTTTCAAGTATTTTACTCGCAGAAGAGGTTAAGCATGTATAATGATGTGAATAAGAAAGGATATGTAAACACTGCATAATGCATTGATTCTAGGTACTGCAAAGTGCATCATAGAGTAGTTTACTAGGTAGAGCAGTTAAAATTCCCCACGCACATGGACTTACAGTATACCAGCAGTTTAAAATGCCTTTGTCTTCTTGTACGGTAACCATAAAGCGGATTGTTTTCATCAATAACCTGTCACACGAATCGATTCCGGCCATTAATTCGCCCATCACTTCATTTGGCGGTGTAAAATTATAAAAGTACTGGGGCGACGCGCGCTTATTGGTTCACAGTTTCAAGGTAGCCAATCAGAATTCCATACTCGCTGCATAGCACAGTAAAGAACATCCGCTTGAAACTTTTCATCGGACTCGAAGAGCGTACGGAGGCTGAAGAAAAGCATCAAAATTTTACCTTAAAATCTCAAAACACGAGTGGTAACCTAGCCTACATCATAGTCTGTGAAATTTGAAAACCACAGACTATGAACCAGCGCCGTTAATCGTGTTCTGTGACGTAGCTACTATAAGGAATTTTTATAGTAGACCATGATTGGTCGCTTAGAAAATTCAGTTAATACGTGATATTCAATTGGTTAAGAACTACTTCCTTTTTCAATGTTTGTTTACAAGTACAACGGCACGAAGACAGTTAACAGTTTCTCAGCCGCCTCAACGTATTCTTTGTAAACGAGACTATTAAAAGAGTTTGCTAAAACTTTCGAAGGATGACTGTTTATAGTCGGCATAATTGTGGTTCGAGGATGATCAAACAGTCTAAGAGATGCGGGAATTGAATTGTTAATCATACGATATTTCCAGGTAGCCGTCGAGTGCCGATTCTCGTTTATATACTCTTTCGTTTTAGCTTTTCAGCTTGTCCTATTTGTCCATTAGAACTTTTTATATGATTTCTTAAACTTTTAGTGAATACTCGTTAGTTGCTATAAGCATAGACTTGCTCCAAGTCTGCCTCTTGATTGTTTCGGGTTTGTTTAAAGACGTGTTTGTTTGAGAATACGGGTTTGTTTCGAGACAGGTTCTTTTCAATACCTAATTGAAACAAACCGTCTTTGAAACCAAACCACTCTCGAAATAAATCCGTCTTCTCGAAACAAACCCGTCTTTAAATAAACCCGAAACAATCAAGAGGCAGACTTGGAGCAAGTCTACGATAAGGCATAAACACAATCTATAAGCATTGCGAATAATCGGCATAAATTACAGAACACACAATTTGGCTCTGATGCACAGACGCTACTTAGCGCCGCCTTTTTGCGCCCGCGAGCGTCTGTACGCAGGCTAGTGCTTCAACACAAAGGTTATTAGAAACGATCTGGCATGGTTACCTGCTTGTAACAAAAAATGCCATCAAAGGTTTTTTTTGCAATCTTGGCCGGCCGTCTATGTTATCTTTTGTTAGTTGCCATAAAAATGTATGGTATGGCAATATATATACATACAGTATATATATATATATATATATATATATATATATATATATATATATATATATATATATATATATATATATATATATATATATATATATATATATATATATATATATATATATATATATATATATATATATATATATATATATATATCAGAGCACTGCACTAGCAATCGCAGGGTCGCGGGTTCAATTCCTACCGGAAGGCCGCTAAGTTGCATTTTTCGCAACTGGTCCCGGTTTGGTCTTAAAATGTATGTATTCCAACACTCAACATTTTCCTTCACCATAAATCCTTTCAACATGTAGTTTGATCGAGTGAAATGCCAAATATTACCTATAATAACCCAGAAATATATATATATATATATATATATATATATATATATATATATATATATATATATATATATATATATATATATATATATATATATATATATATATATATATATATATATATAGAAAGGATTTATGGTGAAGGTGATTTATGATATACATATATATATATATATATATTTAACAATTATACTATGAGCTCGAGTCGTATATGAGCTCATAGCCAACGAGGCGCCCAGCGCCGAGTTGGCTATTAGTTCATACACGACGAGAGCGAATGGTATAATTGTTTTATAACATAGCAAAACATTTTAAGATAATAATCGGAAAAACTGTTGATATGTCGCGGTGAAAAATTATTTAATTGAAAGCAACGAACTTCCGCCACATCTTCTTCCGTCATGCGTAATGTTGTCACGTATGAAAGGTTTCTCGATGAGCTGAAAACAGCTTCAGAATTTTGTCTGAGAACCAAAAATTCGTTCAGATGGTTCAATAAAGAAAAAAAGATCCTTGGAAAAGCCAAAAGGTGGGTCACTTTTTAGTTATTGTATCACGGTTGTGAATATTTTGGCTTTTAAGAGGACGTGTAATCTAAAAAAAACATTAGCGAAAATCTCTCTTTGTTGTTTTTCGATGTGTATCACCGAAAAATAACAAAAGTTTTCATTCATAATGCTTTATTACTTCAAAAATTATCTTTACTGAATAATAATCATAATATTTGTAATAAATATGTGTTGCTAGCTAACTTTTATCCTTTTTATTTTGTCTGACAACACAATTCAATCGGGTTTTTCAAAGCCGTAAGACGATTTTTAAAGTGGATATTGCGTCATAACTTCGTAAATTTTGCACTTGGTTAATGTATTTTCTGTTGAACATTAGCCTTACTCCCCTCAGTTCAGGTTTTTCGCACTTGTGCGTTAAAGAAACAACCAGTTTCATCTGCAGTAGGTTGAGAAAATCACGCCGCCATTTTGTTTTTTCATTACTAGTGATATATAAGCTGATAGCTTGCTAGTATAAGAACCAATCAGATTGCAGAACAGCTCATATACGGTGGATGGCTATATTATATATATATATATATATATATATATATATATATATATATATATATATATATATATATATATATATATATATATATATATATATATATATATATATATATATATATATATATATATATATATATATATATATATATATAAGTAGAGTGCTGCGTAGACAGTGTTTTGAATATATAGAAAAGTGAAAAGGTGGTAAACTGCCAAGAATTTAGTGACGAGATACTGACGTTTCGAGCGGAGCCCTTCACCCCCTTCACTTTGCGCTATAAATATATATATATATATATATATATATATATATATATATATATATATATATATATATATATATATATATATATATATATATATATATATATATATATAACTACAGACGGTACCGTTTCGGCCTTTTGGGCCTCATCAGTGTAGTGCTGATGAGCAGGATGAAGGTAACTGCTATTTACAGTCACCCTTGATGCCACACGAATGTGGGACATATATATATATATATATATATATATATATAAATATATATATATATATATATAAATATATATATGTTGCCTTTCATATTACCATACGAAACAGATTTGTAGTGAATTAAAGTTCAAATGAAGTAACTCGAGATTGTCTTTTTGTTTTATATATATATATATATATATATATATATATATATATATATATATATATATATATATAACTACAGACGGTACCGTTTCGGCCTTTTGGGCCTCATCAGTGTAGTGCTGATGAGCAGGATGAAGATGACTGCTATTTACCCGTGTAGAGCATGATATAGTGATATATTTAAAATGATCTAAAACATCTAGTCATAACACGGTGTTTCATGCTTAACGCAATCATCAGACGACTGACGGACTATAACGTGTCACTGAACAAATATACTTGTGAGGCGGAAGTGTTAATTGTCAGGCGGTATTGTCTTGAAGTTACACAATAAGTGCTTATTAACATAGCGACAGTTTGATAAGATTACGTTTCTTTTGTTCAGGAGGTTGAGTTTCTGAAAAGTAATGTGATATTTTTCAGCTAGGCAGAGTTTGCATCTTTTGGAGCCGTTTTTGAAGGCAGGCGCTCTGTCCATGAGGATTGACCACTTTATTTCCGTGTTGGTGGCGTTGTCTCGCAGGTTCCAGATGTGCTTTGAAAGCTCTGTTGCGTTGATTTTGGTTCGGTAGCGCAGTGAGTTTCGATGTTTGTAGAGTCGGTCTTTAAAAGAGTGTTCTGTGAGTCCTATGTAGTTTGAGTTGTTGTCGTCCTTGTCGTTAGTAACTTGCGCTCGGTATACTAGGCATTGGCTGAGGCATTCACCTTGGAGGGAGCATTTCTCCTTAACTTTGCAGTTACATTTCCGGGTTTGATTTGCTTCTTTACTGGCTGTTAGAATCTTCTGGTTGTGAGAATTCTCAATGCTCGATACATTAGGCATGCAGCTGTAGCTGACTTTAACATTGTTCCGGTTGAAAATGTTATGGAGCTTGTGGTTCTTAGGGAAATGTTTGTCGAGAAGACGGAGAAATTTATAGGCTACGTTTGTCTGAACGTTCATACTGTATGGAGGGTTGAACCAGGTGATGTTCCGTTCCCGTTTCCTTTTGGCGTTTCCTTCGTCGTTGGGTGGGTTGTACAACTCTATAGTGTCTTCATATCCGCTGGCTTTTAACGCGTTGTTGTAGTACGGTGCCGCTTTATCGAAAATTTCTTTGTTCGAGGATATGTCGGTGATCCGCTTGCTGATGTTTTTTGAATCTGTTTAATGATATTGGGTGGATGGTTGGATTTGGTGCGGATGTAGATAGGGTTGTCGTTCGGTTTCTTGTAGGGTTTGTAGGAATCAGTGGGGAGGTTGAATGTGACATCAAGGAAGTTGACTTCTTTCAGGTTGGCTTGGATTGTTATGATTAGACCTTGATCTTTAAAAACTTTGGTAATTTCTTTCCTAATTCTGTCGGATGTTTGGCTGTTACTACAGAAGGCTGCGAGACCATCGTCCCGGTATAGTCCAATTTGTGAGTTTCCGTATTTTCTCGATAAAATACTCAGGATGTAGAGGCCCACTAACTCGCACACTTCGCGGCTCCATCAAAACTTCCCATAGTGACATCAAATGTGTTGTCACTATCCTTTTTCGACCAAGCGGTGCCTTTGTCGAAGAGTAGCGACTTGCGGGCATGCATTATGATTTTTAAATCATCTTGGCTGATTGGGTTGAATCCTTTGGCATAGTTTATGGCTTTCATCAAAAGTTCCTCCGATATAGATGGATAGAAATCCACTATATCAAACTGCACGAAGTTGAGGTTGCTCTTGTCTTCCAAACTTTTGAACCAATCGATTACGCTTTTGGTATTCTTCCACTGGTTAATAATTCGCCATGTTAATAAGCACTTATTGTGTAACTTCAAGACAATACCGCCTGACAATTAACACTTCCGCCTCACAAGTATATTTATTCAGTGACACGTTATAGTCCGTCAGTCGTCTGATGATTGCGTTAAGCATGAAACACCGTGTTATGACTAGATGTTTAAGATAATTTTAAATATATCACTATATATATATATATATATATATATATATATATATATATATATATATATATATATATATATATATATATATATATATATATATATATATATATATATATTATATGTTAGTGAAATGTTCTCAAGCTTATTCATCAGAAAAGTATTCTGAGCCCCAAGCGGGGATCGAATCCACGTCCTCCCGATTGCTAGACGGGTGTTCTAACCACTGAACCACTGAGGTTCGTGTATTGATGTCAAAAGGGCTGGGTACAGTCTGATCATATAACAACATCATAACATCAATACACGAGTAGTATAGAAAGTGGGGCTACCAGCGCATTTTTCCGTTTTTTCGTGTCTCAACTTTTTTTCTCTGGGAACTAGGCACTTTTTCCGTTTTTGTATTCCACATATAACTTTCGAGCAAATATGTGGAATCCAAAAACGGAAAAAGTGCTTAGTTCTCCAGAGAAGTTGAGACACTCAAATGGAAAAAGTTCGCTATTAACCCCACTTTCTAGCCTACTAATAGACAATGTGTCGCGTAGTTTGGGGAGTCAGAGACGTGTCTCAGCTAGTAGGCTACAGAGTGAGGTGTCTGGCCGTGGCGCTAGACGTGAGGCTGCCGTGGGTGGGGATGTCGCTCGTAACAAGACTATGTCAAGTAATATTACGCGTGATCCTGGTGTGGGCTTTATTTCAACTCGTGAGTTGAGTGGGGCTCATGATTCGAAAGGGTCTAAAGACTTGGCTATATTAAATAATAAAACGACTCTTATGGAAAGGTCTGAGCGTAAACGTAGCCCTGTTGTGGGTGGTGGTGTCGCTCGTAGTGGTACACTATCGAGTGGTGGTGCACGTGATCCTGCTATAGGTTCTGGTAATTTAGTTATACTGAATATTAAGATGAGTTTTCTAAAGAGGATGTCTGGCTATCTAGCTGATGCTAAAGCATTGGGGTATAAGTGGATGGATCTTATTAGAAGGGTATCTAGAGAGAACGTCATTAGTAGAGTCACCAGAGTTAGGGAGGTCAGAGAAGTTCGAAAGGCTAGACGTGATCTTAGACGGTATGTGAGGAGGTCACGACTAAGTCAGGAGGCCTCAGACAAAGAGTACAAGAGAATCAATAGTCTTATTGCTAAGATGAAACGTCCTACTGTAGTACAAAGGAGAGTTGCTCTCAAAGGGTACACCAAGTCGTATAGTGTTAAGGTGGTCGAGAAAAAGGACCCACTAAAACAACTAGTCAAGACTAGAAGAGTAGTGCGCTCAACTTTACAGAAAGAGTTAGAAAGACTGAAAGGTTTGAAGTTTTCTGAGACACTGAAAGTAACTCTAGAGAAAGAGATTGGTGACGGTAAGTCTGTGTTTACGACAGCCTTCTTCAATAGTGTGGTCAAAACAGTGGTTAGTAGTGTTGATATTAGTGGGACTACGAGACAAGCTAGTGAGGAGATAGTGAATCGTATAGCTGTATGGTTGTCAGAAGGGTCTGGGTGGGTTGTGGATAAAATTAGTGATCACTTCATTAATGTGGTAGTGTATAAGCCTCTTAAAGGATCGAGTTATGTTGAGTTACCATTAGAGTTGAGGAACGCGTCGAAAGGTTTGATTAATATAAAGAACAACGATGACAAGTGTTTTATGTGGTGCCATGTGTTGCATAAGTGTCCTGTAGGAAAGGATCCGCAGAGAGTGTCGAAGCACAAGAAGAACGTAGGTTCTGTCAATTATGACGGAGTAAGATTTCCAGTGGATACGAGACAGTATAACAAGATTGAGAGGCAGAATGGTATTAGCATCAGCGTGTTTGGGTACGAGGACAAGCAGCCATTTCCTATCTACGTTTCTGAGGAGAAGTGCGAGGACCATATGGACCTGCTGCTAATAACGAATGGTCTTAAACGACACTACGTGTACATCAAAGACTTTGGTAGGTTTATGTGCGGTCAGTCTAAACACAAGTGTCGCAAGAATTTCTGTAGATACTGTCTTCAATGTTTTACTACTAATGAGATTCTTGAGAATCATAAGGAGGTTTGTATGGTGGTAAATGGTAAGCAAGCGATCAAGATGCCAGATGAAGAAGACAGCACTCTTGAGTATGAAAACTTTCATAAACAATTAGAGGTGCCATTCGTGATATACGCAGACTTCGAGGCTATCACAGAGAAGGTCGACAACGTGACACCACTCACAGGATCGTACACTAGCGAGTACCAAAAACACACGGACTGTGGGTATGGGTACAAAGTAGTGTGCTGTTATGATGGTAAATATAGTAAACCAGTAGAGATGTTTCGAGGTAAGAACGCGGTTAGGAAGTTCATGAAAAAGATGTTAGAGGAGGTTAAATACTGTAAGAAAGTCAGAAAGGAGCATTTTAACGAGGACATGGTGTTGACCAGAGCTGATAAGGTTAACTTCAAGGAAGCGACTAAATGTCACATTTGTGATAGGAAATATAAAAAGGGACAAATGAGAGTTAGAGATCATTGTCATATCACTGGTAAATATAGAGGTTCAGCACATCAGTTGTGTAATAGGAACTATAGACTGACTGATAAGATACCTGTCATATTTCACAATCTAAGAGGGTATGATAGTCACTTCATAATGCAAGAGATAGGCAAGCTAGGTCAGAAAATCAACGTCATACCAAATAATATGGAGAAATATATGGCATTCATGTTAGGTAAACATCTAGTGTTTCTAGATAGTTTCCAATTCATGAGCTCTAGTCTAGCCAACCTAGTGAACAACCTACCAAAGGAATGTCTCAAGTACACGTCTGAACTATTTCAAGGTGAGGAGCTAGAGTTGGTGTCGCGAAAAGGTGTGTACCCATATGACTATATGGATAGTTTCGATAAGTTTAACGAACTTGAGTTGCCATCAAAGGAGAGTTTCTACAGCATCCTAAACGACGAGCATGTGTCAGACACAGGCTATGAGCACGCTCAAGAAGTGTGGGAGACAATGGGTGTGGAGAATATGGGTGAGTACCACGACCTATACCTAAAGTCTGACGTATTACTACTGGCTGACGTGTTCGAGAACTTTAGAAGAACGTGTAAACAGTACTACCAGTTAGATCCTTGTCATTACTTCACGTCACCTGGACTATCGTGGGACGCTGCTCTAAAGATGACAGGAGTGGAGCTAGAGTTGATGACTAACATTGATATGTTTCAGTTTATCGAGAAAGGAATGCGAGGTGGTGTCTCCTGTATAACGCATAGACATGGAGAAGCTAATAACAAGTACATGAAGGGGTATGATAGTAGTAAACCATCGAAACATATCGTATACCTAGACGCGAATAACCTTTATGGTTGGGCTATGTGTCAGTATCTACCGACTGGTGGGTTTGAGTGGGTCGAAGGTTTTGACATCAACAATCTAGATAAATATAACAACGACTCAGACAAGGGGTTGATACTCGAGGTTGATTTAGAGTATCCAGAGGAGTTGCACGATCTTCACAACGACTATCCTTTAGCCCCTGAGAGGATGAAAGTAAGTAGTGATATGTTGTCAAACTATTGTAAGACAATCCAAAACAAGTTTAAGATATCTGTTGGAGAGGTTGCAAAACTTATACCTAACCTAAGCGATAAGATTAAGTACGTCGTTCATTATAGAAACCTACAATTATACAAGAGTTTGGGAATGAAGGTTAAGAAGGTGCGTAGAGTACTTCGATTCGATCAGTCACCATGGCTCAAACAATATATCGACTTTAATACAGACAAGAGAACCCAAGCAAAGAATGACTTTGAGAAAGACTTTTTCAAGCTTATGAATAATAGTGTGTTTGGAAAGACTATGGAGAATCTACGAAAACGTGTGAATGTGGAGTTAGTAACAGACGAGGAAAAACTGAAGAAACTAACGTCAAAACCAACCTTTGTTAGCAGTAAAATATTTGACAATAACTTGGTAGCAGTTCACAAGATCAAAGAGACACTAACTCTAAATAGACCAGCGTACGTAGGTATGTGTATTCTAGACTTATCAAAGACATTGATGTACGACTTCCACTACAGTAACATCAAAAAGAAATATGGCAACAAAGCCAAATGAGACATTAGGAGTCCCAATCATTGAGTTCGTTGGTTTAAGGTCGAAAATGTATAGCTACGTGAAAGAGGATGGAAAAGGTGGGAAGACTGCTAAAGGTATCAAGAAGAGTACCATTAGAAACAACATAAGACATGACAACTATAAAAGTGTCCTAACAAATGGTGAGCAGATGTCTCACATAATTAAAACTATTCGCAGCAAGAGCCACCAACTAGGAAGCTATGAAATAAATAAGATATCCTTAAGCTGCTTTGACGACAAGCGACATATACTACCAGACGGTGTATCTAGCTATGCGCATGGACATTACAAAATAGTCCAGAACTAGCTGTTTAAATTTCTAAAATGTTTTTTAGTCTTGATGTGTTTATATTTAGAGGTCACGTGGTATGACTGGTCGCATGTCTCACACACCCACCCACTTATGAGTTCTAATCCACTCTTTGGTTTGCGCTCTGGCTGCTACTAAAGCTTCTTCTTTGGTTTGGTAAATTTTTGGTCTTGCCATTATATATTACTATATATTTTGTTTACCCACTCATTGTAGTATGGATCTCCTCTCCCATCCCAACCTAGATCCTTGTATACTACGCTATACAGGTTGTACTCGAATCGCACCTTGACCTTACCAGGTTTGAGGTCGTTAAGACTACCTCTCAACTCTATACCTCTTCTAGAGCATATTCTTATGATATAGAAAATATATTTCGATATATTCTTGACTTGTTTCTTTTAAGAGACCATAGTATTTTTACAAAATCACTGATAACTGTTGGTATGTCACTCTCGTTAACTAGTCTTTTACTAGTCAACATTCTTTCTAACCACTTACTGTAACTATGAGCCGATTTCTTGTACATCCAAATGTTAGGTACAAAGTTCCTCACGCGTCCGTAGGTAGTCTCTCCACACTTGTTACAACTAAATACACCATCTTCGATTTGGGTTCTGTGGTTACTACACTCGTAACAGTATGTGGTGTCGTACCACTTTTTTGGTTTTGCGTCCCTACTTCCGTTCTTGATCTCGTCCAATGTATACCCAGCATAGAACATTCTCATTGTACGTTCGTCAACCATCTAAGTTACTATACTATATATGTCTTTAGACTATAGTGTGGTAACTTTGTGGTTGTCGGTTAGTGTCTCCCACTCACACTTTATTGCCGTGACTTGTTTTAAAGCGTCTGACAGTAACTGTTCCAACTCTTCTATCTGACGAGTTTGGTAAAAGAGTGCCTCTGTCAAGTTACGCTTTTTGTTAAATTCCATAGCCATCTCCTTCAAAGTTTTAGTGCTCATTTCTACACTACTCTATATATTAAGTAACCTAAAGGTAGTCCAACAACTCCAACGAATACCATTTGATATTCTTTCATCTCATCTGAAGGTTTGTAATAGTCTGACAACTCAGGCTCTTTACTAAACGTCTTCCCATCATACTGTATCGTCAGTACTTGTCTTAGTTGATCCAGAGCGTGGTTCGTGTCGTTTATGTCTGCATTAGCATCTGACAACTGTTGTCTTAATTCTTGAACTTTATCTCTCTGACGAATCTCGTTCTCGTAGAACTTTTCTTTCGCTCTTGCAAGACTCTCCAATGCTTTGTTGTGTCTCTTTATCTCTGTCTCGTAGCCGGTGTGGTTTAGCTTGCTGAATATGAATCCAGCTCCTGCGAATGCTATAGCGTTGAATAAACCACCTGCTATCACACTAGCCATTATGTATTACGTTAGATTATTTTGAGAACGGGTCAATAGGTAAGTATTTCTTGCTCTGCGCCCACTTAACGAGTAGCGTTGAAACGCCTACAGCAGTCGCTAACTTGAGGGTGCCCTTCACTGATTCAGGAGTGCCTAACGGTTCTTTTAGCACTTTCTTTGATGCCATGGATACGGCTACAGCTCCAGCAGTCACAAGGGCTGCGTCATATAGCTCGTTCATCAGTTCTTTTCTGTCTATTGATGTCATATATTATACGACATGTTTTAATCGAGGCTGTCGAGTTTACGTGGTGGTGGTTCCTTTTTTATTACAACGTTCTTAGACTCCTCATTAACAGTCACCATTTGTTTATCTTGCTTCATCGCATAATACAATGAGCCGGCAGCTACAACCACTCCTATAGTACCTATGATGTGTCCATAACTAAAACCATCATACTCTATCTCACTTACCACTCTCTCTCTCATCTTCCTCTCTTTTGCTGCTTTAGATATAGCAGCCAAGCGTTTGCCTGCCTCTACTCTCTTAGGGTTGTCGACGTTATAATAGGTACGGACTCACTGTCAGCCATCTATATTATACGTGATATCTCGTCACAGACCATCTCACAGTCATCTCACAGATAGAGTATTCGATGAAAGTATCTTTGGTGATTAAATAGTGTGGTTTCACTCTTGAATCTCCTATTACAGTACTCACACAGAACTCTAGAGTCTCTCATATATGTCTCTATGAAGTGTATTATCTCATGTTGGTCTGAGGATAGTAATGTATTGTACCCTTGTGATCTTAGTCTCCTTAATACCCTCAACTGGTTATTCCTAATAACCCCATTACCTTTCGGTGTTTTGAACTCTATAGCAAAACCATTGTATCTCTTGTGTAGTTGTGGAACTATCAAATCTGGTTGCCCACCACTGTAACCCTTCTTCCATCCATCTATTCTTTTAGTAGATGTGTCTTGGTACTCTCCCAACCCTGGGATGACTATTGTTGGATGGTACTTTCTAATATATTTAACAATGTCATAATGCAAGTCTGTCTCATTCATGATTGATAACTGGTTGTATTGTGTGTAAACACCTGTTTTTCTTATAGATGGTAGAACTTCTGAGAATACCCATTTTCTAAAGTTTTCTAACGACTCTAGTTTAGACGAGAATATTAGTCTATATAGACCACTCTCATTTATTTGCCAAACTTGTCTATTCTGAATTTGTCTATTTTGACACTCGAAATCTCGGGTCCCAGTTTGGGACCTGAGATTTTGAACCTTTCTTTTCTCATCATCTTTCACACGCTGTTGTATCGCTTTGGAAGGTCTTTTATATCCTAAGATTTCGGCTACCTCTTTTCCGTAGAACCAAATATTATCTCCATCTTTTGTAGTAGTGACTGACGTGTCGTTATTTCTAAATATTTTAGTGATACTCATCACCTATACTATACCACATGTTTTATTTTTGTGTCAGAACAAACTCCTAATTGGTTATACTTCTGAGCACCTACTCTCGGAACTTGTCGACTGACACATCACTGGTTCTTACGCGTAGACCCGTGTTTAAAGAGAGGTCAGACCCCCCTTGTGTCTCGTACACTTTATTGTACCTTTTCACCATTCCATTGATTGGTGGGCATAAGTCAGTCACATTATCGTCCAACACTTTAACGTCTGAGAGGAACATTGACTCGTTGTAAGGAAGACCTCTAAGATACGATCTTAGTTGTGTCAGTATCTTTTTGTAGCTAGTGTGTGCGAACTTACAATGCTCCACTCTACTAGTCAGATTGGATTTAGCCAAGTAGCCTTGAATGATTACACCAGGACCACTAATACAAGCAATGATTAGAGGGTTAGCGGTTATCGATCCAGCTATAATCCCTACTGTCGTTAACCCTATGCTAGTCATGTTTAACGATAGTTTAATTTTCTTCAACCTCTTGTATTTCCATTTGTAACAGGCTTCTAGTTTGTGGTAGTATGCGTACAAGCGTTTGAGCTCTATCACCTCTTCCTCTGACATATCCTTTGATATGTGATTGAAAACAACAACTGACTTCTTCCTCATATATCCTAGCTCACGTTATATTCCTTCATCATATCTCTACCAACTAATATTATGTCTCGGCTCGTCATGTAGCCAGAGACAATCCTCACACCGTAGAACTCTATCAAAGACGGATACTTATAGGGTGCGAGTAGTATTTTTGGTCGATGCACTCCAAAGATCGTTACGTAAGGAGACCCTATCTCTTCGTAATTAGCTGTGAAGTCTGAGTCTGTTGATCTTATGTTGTTCACCTTAACGTAGGAGTTACCCATCCGCCAATGTATTGATATCATATGTCTCTTGGTGATGTTGATGTTATTTGGGATTGTACACGTGTACTCCCTTGCTGGAGAGCCACCACCATATGATAATTTATCATTCTCACCTCCTTTGTACCCCATGTATTTGTCCCACGATCCATCATCGTTTGAGATAATCGCCTCCCAATCTTTCGTAGTTACCCTCATGGCTAACCTCACTACCATAAAAACGGATATGTCACAGTATTGCATACGTGGGCAGTTAAAATGCACTCCAGCTTCAAACGGAATTGGAGTTAGTTCGGGGGATAGGAAGCTTATGACCATTGTTAACACCAATAATAGGACCATACGTTGGATCGTATTGTACTAACATATTTGTTTTATCTCTAATGGTTTTCACTTTATTTGTTCCACTGTGGTATTCCACCATACTCACAGCATGGTTTGTGACGTTAAAATCAAATAGAACGTTATAGGACTGCGTTCTAAAGTATTGCGACAAGTATACGGACTCCAAAACTTTTTTACTGACAGCATCCAAATCATCTTCTGGATCGGCTATGTTTTTGAGTGCCCTGAACGCCATATCTATATCTCCAGACATCCTCCCACCGCTAACGCTTAACTTAGGGTCACTGTCTAGATGTCTCTTCGCTCTTCTTAATATTTTGTCGCTCTCGTAGTCTCTGTCCTCAAATCCATAACTTAGACTCATTATGTTATAACATATATTTGCTTACTAAATAGCCAGACACAGCCGAAACCACTAGAACTAGCCCCAACTCTGTCGTGTTATCACCTGGTGTCACCTTTGGTGGTTTGTCAAGTGTCTTCAGGTGCTCTTCCTGGTGTACCACGTTTGGTGTCGTCAGACGATGCGTCACCTTTGGTTTATCAAGTGTCTCCAGATGCTCTCCACCTTCTTGGTGTACTTTCTTAACCTCCGTCGTTTCTGTGTAGTTTAACCCACTATTTACTCCAAACTTCATACTCTGTGTAGCAGTCTTCAATAGGTTGTTGTACCCAGCGATTTTATTCTTGAGGATTACCACGTTACTTGGCATTAACCACGTAGACGGTGATAGCGCAAGATTTTGGACAACGTTAGTGTCTCTAATCGACTTGTTCATGTTGAGTATCCACGTTGACACGTCGTAGTTTATAACACTATCCTCCACCAACTTTCGGAACTCTTGTTGAGTCTCTAGACTGCTTGCAGAGTCACCAACGACTGACACGCGTGTTCTCGCTTGTGCACCAAGTGTGGAGTAAACAAAGGCTTCTATAGACTGATTTAGGTATTGTCGCCCAATGTTGGTGAAACCATTCGACACCAGAGGAACGTATCGTTTGTAGTCGTTCTTAACGTCGTTAATCGTGAAGACTCTCTCCTCACCTGTTGTACCAGGGACCAGGGAATTTATGAGTTCGAGTTGAGTTCGAGTTCGAGTTGAGTTCGAGTTCGGTTCGAGTTCGAGCCGATTTGAGTTTTCGGCCGGGGGTTAGGTTTATGAAGATGAATACAGGGTGCGGACGGAATATTTTGCGGAATGGGGGAATGGCGGAATGATTAATACTTCTTGAGAATGTCCGAACCACCCACCATTGATATTCCACCCCCAGCAGCGAAACACGTACCAGCCGCAAGACCTTGGATCCACACCACCTCCGACCAATCGTCGATGGATACCGACGACCCTCCGGCAGATCCCGACCGCTTTGAGATGGCCTACGAAGACCTTCCGACCCCCATACGACTCCCGAGAGCCTTCCGACCATTCCCGACCACTTCCGAAGTAGGTCCGACTACATTCGATGTTGTTCCGACACCTTCCGAAGTTGTTCCGACACCTTCCGAAGTTGTTCCGACAAGTTCCGAAGTCGTTCCGACAACTTCCGAAGTTGTTCCGATCACTTCCGAAGTTGTTCCGACAATTTCCGAAGTTGTTCCGACAACATCCGAAGTTGTTCCGACAACTTCCGAAGTTGTTCCGACAACTTCCGAAGTTGTTCCGACTTCGAACCTTCCTTCCAGTGAAGCCGACCCGCTGGAAAGCTTCCTCAGTACCACTGACCCCGACCTCGACTCCACCTCGCCAGACATCGTCACCCGTGTGGCATGCGGGCCTTTAATTTGCGGCATCCCAGTATATACGCGACCTCGTCCGCGACTCACCGAATTTGTCCTGCTTGACCGGATCCGCGGGTGGACATCATCTATATTCAATCCGCCGTTCCGATTCGCCGTTCCGCAAAATACACCGTCCGATACGGGGTGTTAGGGTTAGGAAGACACTTAAGGTGGGGGTTAGGGTTAGGATTGATGTTGTGTTGGGGATAGCTTCTATTTTGACCATCATCATCGAAATGGTGTTCTAGTAATGTCTGAAACCGTTGTGGACAGTTTGTTGGCTTACCTAGTAACTCTAAGTCAACTCGAGGTTAACTCGAAATTAACTCGAACTCGAACTCGAACTCGAACTCGAACTCATGGATTACCATGTCCCGTTGTACCATCAGCAAGAACCTTACCCTGGTAGTAATGTTTTTTAGGAATCTTGTCTGTCTTACCATACAATTCTCCAGCATCAAACTCTCTACTTATCGATCTCATACTCTCACCACCTTCCATCCTTCTGAGAAGTCTTCTAATGGTAAAGTACAGATGAAACCTCATTACACTTGTGATAACAGGGTGAACTTCTTGCGAGGGTGATAAGTGTTGTAACGACACCCACACACAGAAACTTGCACAATATGTTGCGAACACGACTCTATAGTAGCTCTCATTGTCGTCCCACTTTGACTTTGTCTTTGAAGTGGTGATTTGTAGGATTGGTAGCTTTGAGAGAAAGTAGCTCTTTTGATTAACGAAGATTCTAAAGTTACTCACCGGATAGTTCAACACGTTTTCCGTTGGATAACCATCCCAAAGTCCCCAGTGGTTCTTGCGACCTTTTGATAATGGTTGGATAGTTCCACCAGATAGCCATATTTTTGGAAACTTGTTGTGACCTTTTGGAGACTTGTTGTGTAACCAAATCCACATACTCTTGTCGTTTTTGAAGGTATCACTAGTTATGTTCGTGCTTATGATGTCGTTGTTTCTAAAGTATATATCAACACCATTAACCTCACCGTCTTGTGAGACAGTTGGATCGAACTCGAATTTGCTCAAAGTGACGTGGGGGTACTTTTTCACTAAACTCAGCTTAGCCACCCGTATGGCATTAGCTATCTCTTTTTGGTTAGCTATCATTGGTTTGTTTATTGTTAGATACCTAGTATACTCTGGGTTACTCTTAAACCTATTCGAGTCTATCGAAACGTCACCAATATTAGTTTCCGTCACGAAGAATATATGCATATGCATGTTGTCGTCATCGTCAAGAAAAAACCTATTCTTGTCAGCATAAGGATACTTTCTTTTGAACGCATCCATCATAACATACCGTACGTTATATGATAGTGGTAGTATTGATTAGTGGTTCAACGAAAACTGTAGACCTACAAGAGTCAATTTTAGTAACAAACTCAGACCCTTACATATTGGTGAAGAAGGCAACCATCTTTTGGGACTACGTTAACGTAACCACAGCCAACAGTAAGATAACTTATAACAGTAATAATCACGTTTTTAGTCCTGGGTACCACACCTTTAAAATGATCGCCGACGACTTGAGAGAGTTAGGAGACGTGAAGCTAGTGGCTAACAGACATGACTCAACGTGTACGATAACAACTGATCAACAAATAGAACTGTTTCAATTCGGACAACTTTTAGGGTTTGACGAAAACACTACAATAGCCACCACAAAAACCAGTCCTAACGTTGTGAGCGTTAACAGAGGACTGAAATACATACAAATAACATCTAATATTGTGGACAGATCTAAGAACATAGTTAATGGTAGCAAAAGCGATTGTATCGCAGTACTGCCAATAACTAGCACACAGACATTAAAGGGTTCTGTACAACATTTTGGTGTTGGGTCGAAAATCCCAATAAACAAAGGAGTCATCAACCAACTAGAGTTCAAAATAACAAATCAGGACGATAGCAGTGTTAACGTTGGCGAGGTGCTGTTAGATTTACACATCATGTAGTGTATATGGACGTAGAGCAAGAACTAAGAGGTATTTACTACAACCCATCAACTGGTTACCAGTCTGCTGAGAGGCTGTACCAAAAGGCACAAGAAGACGGCCTAAACGTTAGTAGGGCAAAGATAAAGGACTGGCTAAAATCCCAAGACACATTGAATAATCTCATATCAATTAAGCGACAAGCAATGGTGTCCTCGTCACGGAAATCTTGTGTCGAGAAATTGAAATTTGGACTAATCAATGCAAGATCAATAAACAACAAAACTGAGTTGATAAAGGACATTGTTTCAGATAATGAGATCGACGTGCTCGCAGTGACGGAAACTTGGCTGAAAGCTGGTGAAGACAATGGCTTTGTCATGCGTGATATTTGTCCCTATGGTTTTATATTCACTCACATTCCAAGATCGACTGGGTCATGTGGAGGCGTAGGCCTCTTATATAAGAACTCTTTAAAACTGGAACAACTCAATTCAAGCGTCTTCAAAACGTTTGAAGTGCAGGAAGTGCTGTTTCATTCGAGCTCCGTTCTAATGCGTATTGTAACTGTGTATCGTCCTCCTCCGTCATCAACTAATAGATATACAGTCAACATGTTTCTTGAAGAATTTCCAGCGCTTCTTGAGCTGCTTGTACTTTGTCCTGGAAAACTGATTTTGACGGGTGATTTCAATTTTCATGTCGATGATCCATCAGATTCGTCAGCCCTCAAGTTTTTAGATCTTTTGAGCTCATTTAACCTTCACCAACATATCGATGTGCCTACACACAAAGATGGTCATACTCTAGATCTAATAATTACTAGATCTAATGAACAACCCGTTTCTGATTTTTTCGTCTTCGACCCACTCATCTCTGATCACTTTGCGATACTCTGCAACCTGAGCCTCGATAAGCCATCAACTCAAAAGCAAGTCATTACATATAGAAAGCTGCGATCTATTGATGCTGATGCTTTTCGTCTTGATGTTACCAACTCATTATTATGCCAGTCGCCTAAATCATCGCTACCTGAATTATGTGATCAATATGATAATGTTCTAACCTCTATCCTAGACGCGTATGCTCCCAGAGACCTGCAACACCCTGGTTTAATCAAGAAATTGCAGCTGAAAAATCAAAAAGGCGCAGGCTAGAACGTCGATGGCGGCATACGCAAACTGCAGAAGACCGCCAGTTGTATCTCAATCAACGCGCATTGGTTAAGGACATTATAAACTCCGCTAAAATGGAATATTTTACTTCATTAATTGAGGAAGCGGGATCTGACCATAAGAAACTTTTCCAAACAATTGATCATCTACTTCACAGGAAGCCTGAGAAACTCTATCCAACATGTTCATCAAATGCGGAACTTGCCAATCAATTCGCAAATTTCTTTGACCAAAAAATCAAGATAATCAGGCAGCAATTTGCGGGGACTGGGGCTGATGGATCTCGGTTTACAGAACTAGACACGCCTCAGCTTGTTTGTGAATTGAGCTCACTTACACCGACCAGTATCGAGGAGCTGTCAGACATGATTAGACCTATAGCATCCAAATCTTGTTCTCTCGATCCTCTGCCATTCCAACTTGTTGTGAATAATCTTGATGTTCTTATGCCAATTATCTGTAGAATCGTCAATTTATCACTAGAGAATAGCCAAGTACCATCTGCTCTCAAAGTGGCTGTGCTGCAACCGCTGTTAAAGAAACCTTCGTTAGATCATGAAATCTTTAAGAACTTTAGACCCGTGTCTAATTTGAAAATGACTTCTAAAACAACTGAAAAGGTTGTTGCAGTTCGCTTAAACCATTATCTTGAAGAAAATAACCTATGTGAGCCCCTCCAGTCCGCATATAAGAAATACCACAGCTGTGAAACTGCATTACTCAAAGTTCAAAATGACATTCTTTGTGCCCTTGATGACAATAAATGTGTTGTACTTTTAATGCTTGACCTCTCAGCTGCTTTTGACACTGTCGATCATGACATTTTACTTTATCGAATGCAGAGCAAATTTGGAATCACCGGCAAAGCCTTGGATTGGTTTAGATCATACTTAACCGATCGTACCCAGTTTGTGAATATCAAAGGTGTGAAGTCTGATATTCACAATGTTACATGTGGTGTTCCCCAAGGGTCTGTTCTGGGTCCAATATTATACCTATTGTACACCTCTCCTTTAGGCGATATTCTTAGAAACCATAACATGTCGTTCCATCTCTATGCCGATGATAGTCAACTGTATACTACATTTAGTCTCAACAGTGACATAGAACAAGACAGTGCAACCAGCCGCATCGAAGTCTGTATAGTTGACATTGAGAGTTGGATGAACCAGAACAAGCTGAAACTCAATGGTGACAAAACTGAACTTATTATTTTCTATCCTAAACATCGCCAGCCTCCCAAGAATTCTATAGTATCTGTCGGATCTGATCAAATTGAGCCTGCTGCTTCTATAAGAAATTTTGGTGTCATCTTTGATAATACCATGTCTATGGTTCTACATGTCAACTCCGTATGCAAATCTGCATTTTACCATCTGCGCAATATTGCAAGAATAAGGAAATTTTTGACCTCTAAATCAGCCGAAACACTTGTTCATGCTTTTGTCAGCACCAAAATTGATTATTGTAACTCTCTATTATATGGCATCCCTAAATATATCTTGCAAAAGCTCCAATATGTTCAGAATGCTGCCGCTCGTTTGATAACGCTGTCACGCAAGCATGATCACATTACACCACACCTCATGCATCTACATTGGCTACCTGTTGAATATCGTGTCCATTTCAAGATTCTTCTTCTAACTTACAAAGTTCTGAATGGCCAAGCACCAATATACCTCCTTGATCTATTGCAGTACTACACACCCAAGAGAAACCTCCGCTCATCTTCTGCTTGCCTCCTTCAACAAAAACGATTCCGTCTGTCCACCTATGGTTCACGTGCTTTCTCCGTCACAGCACCTCTACTATGGAACAAACTGCCCCTTTCGATCAAGAAATCTTCAAATTTAACTCAATTTAAAACTTCCGTCAAAACCTATCTATTTAAGCTTGCTTTTTTTAATACTTTGTTTTATTATTGAATATAGTTGTTTTTTTTAGTTTGTTTTTTTAGATATAGATTATTATGTATTTATTATGTAAAGCGCTTAGCACCAATAGGAATAAGCGCTATATAAATGTATTATATTATTATTATATTATTATATACTAGGTACAAACCAGTTGTTAAGAAAAACAAGTTTAGACAAACGTTTGTTGACTATCTGGGTGAGCAGATACAGATGGACTTGGTTGATATGGGCAAGTACAAGCACAAGAACAACGGGTACTACTGGATACTAACAGCCACTGAGATCCTTAGTAGGTATGCGTTTACCATACCTGTCTATAGGAAAGATACGAAAAACATGACTAAGGCTGTAACAGAGTTACTAGAGAAGGCTAAAGCTAGATTTGGCGAGTATCCAAAGCTGGTTCAGTTTGACGATGGTAAGGAATTCTACAACGTTGGTGTGAAGGATCTATTGGAGAAACACGACGTGAAATACTTTAGCACGAACTCTGATAAAAAGGCAGCAGTCGTGGAACGGTTTAACAGAACACTCAAGACGTCTATGTGGAAATACTTCTACAGTAAAGGAACGTACAAGTGGATTGACATTTTAGACCAACTCGTTGAGAATTACAACAATACCAAACATAGTACTATTCTAATGAAACCTAAAGATGTGAGCAAGAAAAACGAAAACGAAGTATGGACGACGTTGTTTGGACACCATTTCGGTGACTCCCCACTACCAAAGTTTAAAGTAGGTGAGACTGTCAGGATATCAAAGTACAAGAGCATATTCGCGAAAGGGTATGAGGCTAACTTCACTGAGGAGCTATTCAAAGTGACAAAAGTCATACGTGGTGACCCTACCGTGTACGAGATAGAGGACCATGAAGGGGAACCCATCATTGGTAAGTTTTACGAGGAAGAGCTATCAGCTGTTGATAAAAAAGATGACGTTTATAAGGTCGAGAAGATAGTGAAGAGAAAGAAGGTGGGAGGTAAGAAGATGGCTTTGGTTAAGTGGCTTGGTTACGACAGTAAACACAACTCATGGATATCAGAAAGCGATATTCAAGATATCGAGTAGTATATAATGGCTGAAGGAGGATTTGATGAAATCGAAATGCAAGACCGTAATGAGTTCGAGAAATATACAGACGAACAGTTAGAAAAAGAGTTCGACATGCTCAATAATATACTCACAGAAGATGAGACAGGACAAGAATATAGTGGTATACACGACAGAATCACTAGGGTGAAATTAGAACTAGAGAATAGAGACATAGCACGCAGAGTACAAGACAGAATCAGACATGTGGAGACGTCGTTCGTAGACAATGATGACGGAAAAACGGTGACAATCACCAGTAAGGGTAGTGGTGTCACCGCTGAGGCCTCAGCAGTAGTGTTTGCTGAACCGGTGACATATGGTGACGTCCATGATGAGAGCTTCAATTTAGCTTTTGAAGAGGGGAACGAAATCGAGAGAAGACTGAAAGAACTAAAAGAAGACAATAAAAAGTTAGTAGTAAATGGTATAAAAAGAACCAATCTAATAGATAGAAAAATACGTAGATTGTATAATAAAAGACTCAGTCATGACGATGTGTCAAGGAATATAGTCAACAGGTCATACGTGTCAACCTCAGGTTCTATTCTTTTCAAACCGATAAACAAAGATGGTGAATATTTGAGACCTAAAATAATTCTAAAACTTGGAAAAAATGGTTTAATCTACAGTAAAGACACTAAAAGTAAGAGTGCGATTGAACAGTTTAAAGAGCTAGTCGGTCAAATCCGTGGCACCTCAACAACAATTGACGCTAGAACAGAAAACGGAGACATCTCAATAACTGACGATATAACAGAAAATGTAGACACCCTGGCAACTGACGATAGAACAGAAGACACCACAGTCTCAAGTGAAGACTTCCCAGTAATTGAAACAGAAGTGAACTACGATAACGTATTTGGTTTAACAGAAAAAGAAAATAGCGAGCTACGAGGTGTCCTAAACCCAAACAATAGTATCGATCCAGACACTAGATCACTATTTGTAAAAGAACAAGCCGATCATTTTCAGCGCGCTATTGACAAGACCGCAGACGATATGAATAGAGAGGAACACGGTTCCATAAAGAGGAGAGAATTGTTTGAGCGATTGACAGGTCTCGAGATAGCTAAGGGTCGAACCTTAAATCAATTGGAACTTGAGGAGGTTAGAGAACAACAAGAAGAGGACATCACTCGGTTACAAAAAATAAAGGAGTGGTTTAAGGAAAATTGGTTGGGTGCCTCAGCTTTAGGAATAACCATAGCCTCTTTTATCACCACGATCATAATATCTGCTAGAAGTGTTATCTTCAAAGGTGGTCAAACACTTGGAAAACTAGGAAAAGCTATAGCTAATCTAGCCACAAAAGCTGGCCCTCTACTGTCTGGACTGTTAAACATGGTGGCGACTGTGCTAAAGTGGGGAGCTGCAGGTATATCTTGGTTAGCGTCTAATTTGTGGATCCTAGCGATAGCACTAGCTTGGTTCATCTACGATCAGTACAAACAGAGGAAATAAAACATGTGTTATAATATAGTATGAACACTAATGAGAGAGAGTTGCTTCCTGGATATAGACGTCGTGGAATATCTTCTATCAAAGGCACAAGAACCCGTCACGTTGTAACGCTAAACCCCAACAAAGCCAATCCAGGGGAGGAGTTATACATCGACATCCCTAAAACAAAGGGTAACACTTGTTTGGTACCCTCTAGTCTCCATCTTCTATTCGACTTTAATAGTTCGAACGTGAAATCATGGTTTCTTAACAACCTTTCGAGACTACTACTTGAGAGACTGGTGGTAAAACTAGCAGGTGAGACTGTGTACGACAACAGTGGTGAAAGCGTCATCGGTACGTACAAAGACCTCTGGAAATCTAACAGTGAGCGAGACCAGATGGTTGAATATGGTATAGCAAACGAGAACCTTCGAAAGTTAATCTCAAAGGACGATAGTGGTGCAGCCAGTGGAGACACACAAAAAGTTAGTGATGGTCTGATGTTCTCCATCCATGACACTAAACAAAAGATTCAAATCGACAAGATTCTAGAAGATCATGGTCTATATGCACCATACAACATGAACAATAATTTCAGGTACATAATCACACTCCCTAAAGCGTCTGATATTATGGTGGCTCAATCTGGGTCAGCTGTGGCTGGCTATACGTTGGAGAACCTCGAGTTGGAGTACGAAACTATCGAGAATCAAGAGATTGCTGATGAAGTATCATCTCTATACGCGTCTGGCAGGTCTCTATCATACGAACATATCACACTAATGAAGACTGTGGAGTGGGATAAAGGAATCACACTCGTGAACGAGAATATTAATCTACCAAGAAAATCGATGAAATCTATCGTTTTACTCTTCACAAACAAAACAAGAACTGATAGTGAAGAGTTCATCTATCCAAACATAGAGTCAGTCAAACTCACCATAGAAGGTGTGCCGAACATGGTCTACAGTCAAGGAATACCGAAATCAAGACTCTGGGGAGAAGCGAAAAGACTATTCGGGTAAGGACTAGACTCCGACCAGCATATGACTATCCAAAAGTTCTACAAAGACGGTTTCGCTTTGGTTGTTGACCTTAGATCTATCGAAGATAACGTGAAAGTTGCGACTGGAAAGAAGATCGTGAACACCCAGTCAGGAATATTGATGGAAATCAATAAAGAAGTTACAACAGCAAACGTTATGTGTAGAATACTCGTACTCTCCGACGGACTTGTAAACCTCATCAACAACGATCTACAATCAATCCAGTACTAAACATATAGTATTCTATATGAAAACACCTTTCAACATGCTAATTGTTGGTATGACAGCCTGTGGTAAGACGTACTACCTCTTGGATATGATAGAGAAAGAGCATATGAATCACTTTGAGTATATCATTCTTATATGTCCAACATTTGAATGGAATAAAACGTACACAGAGTGGAAATACTTGAGAGACCCAAACTTCATAGCTATTCAGTGTGAGCAGGACAAGGTCGACGTAGTTCTTAAATATGTGACTGATATTTATAAAGGCACCAATTCATTAATAATATTAGACGATTGTGCTAGTGGGCAGGACGTTAAAAACAGAACAAGCGAACTAGTTAAACTAGCCTTTAGTGCTAGACACTACAACCTATCCACAATAGTCATAACACAACAACTAACCTCAATTAGTAAACCATATCGCGAAAACATCTCAAAGTTAGTAACATTCTACAACCCTAACAGAAACGATATGAAAATTATCGTAGACGACTATCTCAACGGAGTAGATAAAGTGGAAATTCAGAAATAATAAAACAGTTGAAAGACAACGAGTACGCAAGATTGGAGATACTTCTAAGGCATCCATACTCATACGAAATAGTTATTCCGCGAAAAAAAAACAGTTGAGAGACAACAAACACGTGAGATTGGAGATACTTATAAGGCATCCATACTCATACGAAATAGTTATTCCGCAAAAACAAAACATGTCGTATAATATAGGACATGCCAAAACGCAAGACAAAAAATCTCGAGACAATTGACGAACTCATTGAAGACATACAAGAAGCAGAACAGGAAGTGATCGACGAACCACAAATCGACACACCACAAGTTGACGACACTCCACAAACTGACGTAGACAAGAAACGAAACGAACTACGAAGACTCTCAGAGGACGGTGAGATAGATCAATCCGTCGCTTATCTTAAAAAGGCCTCAGCTAAAGTTATCAATAAGATCTATGAAGAATGGGAGGTAAAAAGAATGGAGAAAGCGAACATGTTTCTCTGTGACCTTTTAATAAGCAAGTTCGCCCACGCGTTAGGAGGGTTCAACGCTATTGAATCACCTGAAAAGCTTGAAAAAGAGTTGATTACTGACCAGCTACTTAAAAGAGACGTAGAGAAGTTTATATCATACGTATCCCCCTACCTCCCTTGCTTAGGGTTGTTATCAGGTGGACTAACAACTAGTAAACACGTATTTAGCCACATGTCTAGAGGGGAAATCCCCGAGGGGGAACCCCCGAATGAAGGAGACAGTGCTATCTAACTACAACATGAGTGGAAGTGAGTCGAAGGTGAGATATCGTATATCCAACATAACACAGACGCGATAGCATGTAAGTACTCACATTCGTCGAAAATTCTAAAGACACTAGATGATTCTGGTCGAGAAATCGAACGGATAGTCCACGTAAATCAGCGACACTTTGTGTCAGACACACAAGCTCCGTCACGCCACTGATTTCTTCGTGAATCAGTAATAAGTAACTAATGTGAATCATTAATGTCACGCGACGGTGACTCTCCCTAGTAAACCATGCGCTACCCAACTGAGTACCCAAATGGATAGCGAAATGGCGCTCTTTTGATTGGTCAATTCACACAGTGTCCACGGCAAATGTTTTATCCAAACAAGTATCCAAATGGATAGCAAAATGGCGCTCTTTTAATTGGTTAACAACATCGACTAATTTGCATAACAGACAGGTCTACAAAATCGCCCACACGGCTGAGCCATGGCAGTCACAAAAACCATACACAAAGAACATGGGTACCAACGCATTTTTCCAAATCGTGTAGACTCCAAATGGATCTGACTTTTGGAAAACCGTCTTGTATCACCGTGTTCTACACTACTCTCCAGGGCTCCAGCGCTCACACACAGTAACGAGCGTTGTAGCCATGTATAGTAGTGTAGAACGTTTGGAATCAGTGGAGGAAAAGATAACGAGACTCGACAAAGAGTTGTTATTCATCTACCAGATGAGAGAGATCAAACGACAACTTTTCGCTAAGAGTAGCTTAGAACGTAAGGAACTAGACGAGAGGTTTAAACATACTGTACTCGGGAAAAGGATGACCAGTCGCAAAAGAGAGTTGCGGTCTCTACGTACTAATATTTGAAAAACTATTTCTGGAAACGCGTGTGACGGTTTTCAAGTCTAATTTATTTTGTTTCACTTAACGAATTTTACTTTGTCTTGTTTAGAGAATTTCTCATTCTATTTTATTTAACGAATTTTATTTAACGAAATTTATCTTACCTCGTTTTAACGAAATTTATTTCGTCTCGTTTTAGTAGTCTCGAAAGTGGGGATAACAGCGAATTTTTCAATTTTAGTTGCGAAGCACGAAAAAATGGAAAAATGCGCTGGTAGCCCACTTTCTATACTACTTACACGATATATATATATATATATATATATATATATATATATATATATATATATATATATATATATATATATATATATATATATATATATATATATATATATATATATATATATATATATATATATATATATATATATATATATATATATATATATATATATATATATATATATATATATATATATATATATATATTCCCGGTTTGGTCTTAAAATGTATGTATTCCAACACTCGAAATTTCCCTTCAACATGTAGTTTTAAATCCTTTCAACATGTAGTTTGATCGAGTGAAGTGCCAAATATTACCTATAATATACCCAGAAGCTTATCCCGGCATTACCACCATATATACAGAACTCGTGACTATAGGCTCTCGGCAACGGCTTCCGTAACTCAGTGGTCAGAGCACTGCACTAGCATCGCAGGGTCGCGGGTTCAATTCCAGCCGGAGGTCCCGGTTTGGTCATAAAATGTATGTCGTTGCAACAGTTAATTAAGGACGTTTCCACTTTCCTTCTTCCTCGAATATCCTAATTACGCATGCAAAAACCTCATTTGAGAAGTTATATAACTCGAGCTCGTGTCCCACCGGGATATCCAAACACTCGAAAACAATGGACAAAAACACTCGGCCTTCGGCCTCGTGTTTTCATCCATTGTTTTCTCGTGTTTGGATATCCCGGTGAAACACTCGCTCTCGTTGTTCATATATAACATACTAAACTGCTTATTTATAAACACATTTACCAAAGGCTTTAATGGCGTAATGTTGGAGCAAAGGGTGAGAAAAAGAAATTAGTTCTTAGAAGATCTGTGAAAGATTTGAGAAATAAATAGGCTTAAAATAAAAGAGCACGATACATATCGGCAGACAACTTACCAAGTGCTACGTATGAGTATGAGTATGATTTATTTTGAGTCGATCATGCAGGATAAGGTTGCCCTATTTATCCGAGCCAGAGGCTCATGTTTTAAGCGTTCGACTATTCAGTTTATCTTAGGTGAACGGAAAACCCAACTGATAGGGCCTACGATTTAAGGTCGTTTTCCGAGAAGACCCGAAAGTCTTACCATTTGCTGATATTATTGCAAAGGCAGCACCTTCTCCTCAATTATTTTAAGACCCTGAGTGGTGGTCCGACCCAGGATTTAAACCGGGTCTCCCAGCTCATAGACATGTGTGGTAACCACTAGACCACAACAGCTGATAAACTGAAACTTAGAGCGCATATTTATAGGGAGAGGTGACACTTAAAATAGTGACAGACTGAATATAGTATTGGATTAAGGAACTTAATTAAAATGATTCCATTACCTTTATTTGGAACAATGAGCGACATTTCTTAAGAATTCTAAATTTATTGTTTGAATAAGATTCAGCACAATGCGCGTTAGACAAAAGATGTTTTGCGATGGCTAGACTGTCACAACTAACTGTTGATTTGTTACGAAACTGTCGCGTTGCTTGTTGTCGAGTGGAAGTAGTTTTATTTCGAATAACTGAAGGCACATGCTGTTTAATTCTATCTACCAATTGTTAGTTTATTCACCAATGTGCCATTGGATGAAACAATTCAAATATGTATTGACACACTATCATTCAGACCTAGAACCATGCACTATACAATTTCAGAAGATGCCTTTTTAGAGACCTTATGTTATCTGCTACAAAAGTTGTTGAATTCAGCTTTGGGGATTCGATGTTTAAACAAATTGGTGTTGCTATGGGATCTCCCCTAGGCCGGTTTTGGCAAACATTTTTGTTGGTTTTTATGAAATTATTTTCAAATTATTTGAATCTAATCCTGCAGAAATATCATTGTGGTATAAGCGTTAATATGTAGATGACACATTTTCTCTCTTTACTACTACCATGACGTAGCGTTATATTATATATATATATATATATATATATATATATATATATATATATATATATATATATATATATATATATATATATATATATATTGGTCTATATATATATATTGGTCTTACTCTGATGAAGGGCTCCGCTCGAAACGTCAGTATCTCGTCACTAAATTCTTGGCAGTTTACCACCTTTTCACTTTGCTATATATATATATATATATATATATAATATATAAATATATATATAATTCGATGATTTGTCTACGCTGTTGCGAAAGTGCTCGATGCGTTGTATAGCAGAGCGTGATACTATATTGTAAGAAATCAAAGACAAGACATGCTTTTCTGTAACTCTGAGTTTCACACTGATGCGTTCTTCAGACAGAAGTAATAAAGTCTGTCTGAAGATCGCATCAGCGTGAAACTCAGAGTTACAGAAAAGCATGTCTTGTCTTTGATTTCTTACAATATAGTATATATATATATATATATATATATATATATATATATATATATATATATATATATATATATATATATATATATATATATATATATATATATATATATATATATATATATATATATATATAAATATATTCTCAAAACTTTTAACATCGACCTATTTTTACTTATTCCTTAGTTACATATATTTGTATGATTATTGTATGTATAGTGGTCTCTATGTGTAGGACCTTTGCGAAAATCATTTTTGTGACAAAGTTTCCTCATTAAAGATTATTATAAAATATATATATACACAAATATTTCCTAAAAGATATGTTTGTCACTACTCAGAGTTTCATGTGCCTGATGATTGCCTGGTGCATGAAACTCTGAGTAGTGACAAACATATATTTTAGGAAATATTTGTAATACGCTCTACCATCCGGTATTGAGCACTCTTATCAACGCCAATTTCCTACATATTTTGTTTTGGTATATATATATATATATATTATTTAACAATTATTCACCGAAGTGGAAGTGAATAGTGGCGGATATTTACCGAGACGCGAAGGAGCACATTGGTATAGTATCTGCGAGTCTGCTTACTTTCACATTAGAAACATCTCAAAAATCAAAAAGTATTTTTCCAGGGATTGTTTGGAAATAATCATTCATGCTTTTATTTTCTCAAAACTGGACTATTGTAATTCCTTATTGATTGGTATAGAATATTCTCCAAAAGCTACAACGAGTCCAGAACACTGCAGCTCGCCTACAAACATAAAGCTATCAGCCCATATTACTCCAGTTTTCATTACTTGCATTGGCTTCCTGTTTAGTACCGTATACAATTCAAAATTTTATTACTGGCCTATAAAGCTCGCCATGACCTTCCACCACAATATTTGAAAGACCTCTTAGCCTACAATACTTCACAACGCAAGCTTCGATCGATGTCTCACGAACTTCTTCAGATTCCCAGGTCAAGACTAAAATCATATGGTGATAGATCCTTTTGCGTTGCAGGACCAAAGCTATGGAACGAGTTACCATTGGATCTTAGGAAAAGCACTTCGTTGACTGTTTTTAAAAAATCTCTTAAAACATATCTTTTTAAAATGTTTCTTAATAGTCTTTAATGTTTACTTTTATTGTAAAATTTCTAATATAGTACTGTAAAGCGCCTATAGAACATTAGTGATTTGTGCGCTATAGAAATGTCTTTTATTATTATTATTATTATTATTATTATTATTATTATTATTATTATTATTATTATTATTTTTATTTCGGTCAGTGCAATGACAATGTTTCATGTGTTTAGTCGCTGAATTTCCTTTAATTTAAAATTGGTAGTATGTTTTCCAGGTCATTTGTTTAGTATAAAGTTCATTACTCGCCAGTTTCTTGGGCAGTGTATCGCGGTAATCTTTATGGCCGAAACCGTACTAATTATTTACGTTTTGCTTGGTTTTGTTGTAACCGAAATGATTTTTAATGTTTGTAAATGTTATTAAATTCTATATGAAAGGTAATTCTATATGAAAGGTAATTCAAATTGTCTCAAACTATATAAAGGCGAATATCGTTATATGAACTATGGAGAACACTTTTCTTTCAAAATGTTTGAACGAAAACTGACAAACAATCAAGTTTGTTTTCGGAGCATATCATTCGTTGTTCTTCGGATTTTTGAGCACTTTCTATTCTCTCTTTGAAACTTATTTTTCAATAAATATTACCTTAAATAATTTTCCTACATACAGTAATTGTTTTCTACCTGCCTGCTTTTACCAATTTCTTGCATTATGTAAAACGAAAATCGTTCAAGAGAATGACACCATCTTGTTTTGCGAAACAGTGAATAGTGCAGGATATCCCGAGCTAGAGGAACCAATCAGATTGCGCGAAAAAGCGCTATCCACTGTTTTGGTATATGCTAAAACTTTTTATCCTCTTGGAAGCCCAAATATTCACAACCGTGATACAATAGCTAAATACTGACCCACCTATTGTCTTTGCAAAGGAACATTTTTCTTTATTAAACCATCTCAACGAATTTTTGACTCTCCGACAAAATGTTTAAGCTGCTTTTATCTCAGCGAGAAACAGTTCTTACGTGACAACATTACGCATTACGGAAGTATATGTGACGGAAGTTCGTTGCTTTCAATTACATAATTTATTTACTGCGACATATCAACAGTTTTGCCAATTATTATCTTAAAATATTTTGCTATATTATAAAACAATTATACCATTCGCTCTTGCCACGTATGAACGCACCTCGTTGGCTATTAGCTAATATACGAATCAAGCTCGTGGTATAATTGTTTAATATATATATATAATATATATATATATAATATATATAAATATATATATATATATATATATATATATATATATATATATATATATATATATATATACTACAAATATATATATAAATATAACTACAAACGGTACCGTTTCGGCCTTTTGGGCCTCATCGGTATAGTGCGTCTATATATATATATATATATATATATATATATATATATATATATATATATATATATATATATATATAGACGGTACCGTTTCGTCCTTTTGTGCCACATCAGTGTAGTGCTGATGAGCAGGATGAAGATGACTGCTATTTACAGTCACCCTTGATGCACACAAAATGTGGGACATCAAAAACCATGCCAGAGCGCTCAAACTGCAAGCATTGAGCGTGCGCACAATGCGTAAGCGAAAATGGTTCATCCTGTAGAGCGCTCAATATAGGTAATATTTGGCATTTCACTCGATCAAACTACATGTTGAAAGGATTTATGGTGAAGGGAAATTTCGAGTGTTGGAATAACGCGACAATTATTGTCGTTAAATGGTCAACCTGAATCCGCAGTATTACTTTCAGTTTGACTATTATATACATGATAGCGATTTTTTCAACCTTTTAATACAAAATTGGACGAAGAACGGCGAATCAAGGGAAAATTTTATCTGAAGGTTGAAAAAAATCGCTAACCAGTGGCGGCTTCAGAACAAAAGCACATTTCATCGCATGTTTATTAGCTAAAAATATTCACCCATAAGTTGCAAAACATGAGACAACATGCGTAAACATTTTTAGTTAACACGCGTTGAAATCCCGCTTTTGTTACCAGTACCGCCGAGAGAGGGGGGGTGGGGGAGGGTGGTGTCAAATTACCCCGGACCCGGACGAAATAAGGGAGCCCGGAAGAAATTAGGGGGCCGTCTGAATTTAATTGTTTTCAATTTCCGTGTCCCGGGCACGAAATTATATACAATTTATATTACACAACGTTTTTCACTTACGTGGCATGCATCAATGTGCGTGGTTCGCATTTGCAAAATTATTATTAATATATACTGATCTAAAAACGCGGTAAGTGCTCGACTTTATTTCATCGTTTGTTATAATTATTTTTCAGTATACGACTAAATGTAGACAATAGTGTGCAATTCGTACATGTTCTTTTATTATCGTTTTCGAAAATACCAGGACTCTATTATGAGTTCGTTATGAATTATATTAAGGAGTTACATTTATTTTGCAATAGAAAGTTTTATAAAAAAATCAAGAAATTAAATAATGCAACGCTTTATTCTAATCTGCAATATGGCTATAGTTAGTCAAATTAATTTTCGACTGCGGAGGGGGGGGGGGGGGGAAGCTCTCGGCTGGCCTGTTTGTTACAAGTTACAGCAACTTTGTTGCTTTACTAACATTAGTAGAAAAAAGAAAACAGTAAACAAGAAATTATAGAATCACGCTAAATCAGCGCGAGGTGGAGGCGCTCATCTCGAAAAGCCTTCATGTATATGTATTTAATCCAACAATAAAATGTTAACTTGACAGCTATACTGAAAATATAAAGTTTATGCACTAGTCAGTGGAATCCCCCGCAGACCCAGGGACTGGCCGGTATTAGCGCGGCTTTAGTGGGGGAATTGACCAACAATAATGCCGCGCACTCCGGGGATTTCTATCACATTAGCATGCAGCTAATAAAATATAGCTGGGAAATCATCGCGGTTTTTGTTAGCTCACAATATATTGTGATTTACGCGTATATAGAAGAGCGAAACGGCGGAGTGCCCCGGGATAGCTCTAATTGGCTTTCAAAACAAGCGGCCCCAGCTAATTCTGTCGATTTTCATGTTCGATGTTTATATTATTTTATGCGGCACAATGGTAATGCACTATAGTCAGTGGAACCCCCAGACCCGGGAAGACCGGGGATTTAGACCAGACTGACAACTAAATCAAGCTAAATCCCCGCATATCGTAATCCCCGACCCACTGGATAGCGATTTTTTTCAACCCTTGTAAAAACGGTCAAAGTTCTTTGAAACTGGCCCGTACAAACAGATCTTGAAAACTTTAATTTATAAATACCAAATCCTTGGGCCAACTTTAAAAATCGCTACCAAAATCGCTAACAAAAAATCGAAACAAAAAATCGCTACCAAAAAATCGCTACAAAATCGCTACCAAACTTTGCACTATCCTTGGAATCCCTAGTTTTTTTTAAAAGTAAAGTTTAATCACTCTCAAATTAAAAAATGAAAAGAAAAACAACTTGCTTACGCAATATATTTATCTCTGTATGCACACGTTATCAATCGGCCATGTTCGACAAAATACATATTGTCAATTTTGATATTGAATAACTCCAATTTTACTTTTTTGAACCAAACTTAACAATGAGTCATGTCATCTATCTGATAACAAATTTATAAGGCGCGGACAAAATTTTATAACTGCATGCATGCGCTGGGTATACATCCAGCAAGTTGTATTTTGATAAAATTATCAAGGAGTGAAATTTGTTTACATTTTACGTTTATTCTTATGCTATGCTTGAACAAACACTATACAGTCATTTGTGTATTTACCAAGAATAATGACATAACGAAATTAAGGGCATAAATACGAAAGTGTTAAGCCATAATAATGCTTCAACTCCGATCGTTTTATCTGCAAACTATCAATTCTATATAACCGTACTAATGTTATCTTCAACATACCTGGATATCTTGCCGCGGTCAAATAATAAACATGCTTTGAATTCGTGGTGAAATTTTTCCTCCACAGAAGTCATCGAAAGAAGCAGTCGGTATCCATAATTAGATCTCTATAGTACAACTTTTTAAGCAAAATAAGTTGTACATGATAACATATCCGTCCAAAATTACATAGTGAGCGAGCATCACACATCGACCAGCGCGATATGAGCGCGTTGCCGCCCTATATATAAGCGACCTGTGCCAGAGTGCTCAAACTACCACAATGGTAGTGGGCGTTGCATATATATAATATATAATATATATATATATATATATATATATATATATATATATATATATATATATATATATATATATATATATATATATATATATATATATATATATATATATATATATATATATATATATATATATATATATATATAGATATATATATAGATATATATAGATATATATATATATATAGATATAGATATAGATATAGATATAGATATATATATATATATATATATATATATATATATATACGTGTAGGTTTTGGTCTACGAAATGCAAAGAGTGCTCAACAACATATAGTTAGAGCAAATAATAGATTTTCGCTTACCTCAAAACTGGTCTGCTACAACTTGTTTCATCTGTAAAAGAATGAATTTACAGATTTTACAGATGAAACAAGTTGTAGCAGACCAGTTTTGAGGTAAGCGAAAATCTATATATATATATATATATATATATATATATATATATATATATATATATATATATATATATATATATATATATATATATATATATATATATATATATATATATATGTAAATTTTAATCCTCTCGCCCGGCGCGAAGCGCCGGCCAAAGGCCTGAGGACGAGGGTGCTAATATCGACCGGCGTTTAGTCCCTTATCACGCACGCGAGATGCTAGCGGTTCCTGATCTCGGATCGGGTTTATACGTATATTTATATATATGCATCAACCGTCCTCATGCGTGCCATCGGAAAATTTGACCCTGGTGACTAGATATGGTAAATATCTGCATTTGAATTAAAACTATAAAAGAAAGTACGTGTTTTGTCGGGTTATACGGTGAATGAAGATTTGTGTTCAAAAAGATCGTGAAAAGGCAGTGAAAATGCAATATATCGTCGTCGGAAGATGTCAAGTTCGTAAATCAAGTTTTATACGTGGCGTCAAACTAAAGGTATACCCGTTTTCGGTTTTTTAAACCTGTTAATCAGTTACAAAGATAGTTTTGCAAACATGTCCGAGTATGTTATTTATTCAGGCTTTTATTTGATGTATAGCATGATTTTCTAGAGTTAGTAGTTCAAAAGATATCGTCGTCTGAATATCTAAAATATTTACTAGGAGTTTGTCAATCCAATCCAAGCGTCGTCGCTTTTTTCAAGCTGTTAGCTATCAGTTACAAAAATATTTTTGTAGGTATGTCAGAGGCCGGTTAATCAAGCTTTCATTAGATATGTAGAATGAGTTCTTAGAGTAAGAATTTCAAAATATATCGTGGTCGGAACATTTCACTTTTGGCATGGCGTCATGGCGACTATTAAACAAAACAATCAGACATCACGAAATCACTCTTTGAAGGGCTTTCGCTCGAAATTGAATAGTCCTTTTACACACGATTTCTTACATGTATTTCTAACACTACCTAGTGCCTACACAGTACGCAGAACAACATTTTTATCGTACTCTTCAATAAAACAACCATATATACATGTTAGTCATGTTAAGTGTTGTACATACTGTAATATATACATTTTGAAATACTTAACAGAAACTTGGAAAAACTTGGAAACTTTCACAAGTTTCCAAGTGATTTTTCACTACGATTGTGAAAAATCACAATCGTAGTGCAAGTTTAAAGTTTGTACCTATCATGGAACAATTTAAAAATTTGAATTGGCCTATACAGTATTGGTAGTTTTATAGTGGGGTGCAAAAACATGCAGACCATACTGGGGTTTATACAACCTTGGCCTGGCCTAAAATTTTGTAGCATAAACAAGCATTACAGTACTGTACTATACTTGTCAGTGTTAATATATACACTGCTGCAGTGAATAAAGAAGAGCTCGGAGTATGAGACAGACGATACATGGATGATTGTTATATGCAAGCTCATATTCTCAAAAAAATTATTCTTAGTCCCAGACAGGAATTGAACCTGAATTGAACCTCTAACCATTGAGCTGCCCAAGATGCAGAGTGAAGGTTACAATGATGTACTGATTCAATTGAAATATGTATATACCTATGTGCATTACTGATATATTTGTAAATAGATGTCTTTTCAATTTTATCTAGTGTATGATATTTTAATAATTTTTAACAATACTGTAGAATTTTACTAGTTTTATTAAATTATTGATGTAAATAACTAATGAAGAAAAAAAGACCACATACCTTATTTTTTATAATTCCATGTAAACTCGGACGTGTGTTTCGAGTATTGATTAATAAAGACTATTATTATTATTATTATTATAGTGACTGCCGCATAGGCAGTATAATTATCAGGGCCGGATTTACCTATGGGCAAGACTGGGCAGTTGCCCCTGCCCAGGGGCCTCCACAACCAGGGGGCTTCCACATTTTTCATGGGAAAAAATTGTAAGGAAAAATGTATTTGTGAGTACCTACATATGAATGGTAGTGTATACAATTTATAGATCTACTGTTAGCTTATTCAGATTCTTTACACTTGAAACATAGGAACCAGATTCTTATGTAGATTGATCATGATGTTTATACATGTACATTTTTATTCAGATTATTAGTACTTGAAAAATATACTTTATGGGTGACTGTAAATATGTTTTGTCATCATTTTAGTATTCTAAGTTTGAGGGGGGCCTTCACTACTGACTCCATATATCTATATCTGGCCCTGATAATTAGGGACCGGTCATTAATTAAAGGGGGGGGGGGGGCTGGTGCAAATGAAATATTCCATGCTCAATTTTTGGTGACCCTCCCCTTATGTAAAGCTTATTTGTAGCTGACAACCCCCCCACCACCCCACCCCCTCCCGCCTCTAAACAATTTGTGCTGACCTTTGTGATGATGACAATGACCACGATCATGATGATGAATAAAATGTATTTTAGATGATGATTCATACTTGTATGATTAATATATATTAATATATTTCCAGGTTTTTTTGGAAACAATGGAAGCCCAAATTTGTGTTGTCTTTTTAAAATTTCTACCATATATCAATATCTCTTGTTTTTAATAGCTATTGAAAATTTATTGTACACTAAGTATTAGAATGTGCACCTTTGATTATATTCCTGTTACCATAATATGTTTGAATCAAGGGGCATCCTTTATATTTTGCTTGCACAAATTTTTCTGACCCCCCCCTCTTTTCCTCTGCACAAAAATTAGTGACCCTCCCCCATTTTGCACCAGCCCTCCCCCCCTTTAATTAATGACCGGTCCCTTATATATCATTCAAATCAGTACATCATTGTAACCTTCTCTCTCCATCTGACTCTTGATGCCTCAATGGTTAGAGGCAGTCACTATAGCAATCAGGTTATAATTTTTTCACTCGGGTATAGTTTTTCTGAGGATATGAGCTTAATCATAGTTAATAGCTTAATTGACGTCCATGTATTGTATACTGGTATGTATTCCAGAAATAATCTTTGTTTACTCCATCCATTACGGAACATGTTAGGACTATAGTAGATGGCCAACTGCACCACAACTTATTGTGTTTGTTAATAAGCTTGGACAATGCTGGTCCTTAAGGCTTGTAATGTAAAATACAGCTTATATAGGATTATGTTGACATTGGGTATGTTGACACAAGTGCTGTGTCAAGTGCTGTGTCAGCTAGATCATTGTCAACAAGTATCAAATTTACATGTCATCCTGAATATAGGTTGTTATATCTGTGCATGCATGGTGATATATAATTTAGATACTATAACTACAAGTACAATGCCATGTGCTTTGTTACATGGCTTTTGCATTAATAACCATCAAAATATGGTATCTGCAATCTGCATTAGCTAGGCATTATTGTTATTATTATTATAATTATTATTATTATTATTAACAATAATAATACAATGATATTTATACAGGATAGTCCTTCAGCTACAGGTAACACTGGTATCAATATATGGTGGTCTTAATTGTTTCCTAACAAACTAAAGTTATTACAAATGTACAGTACAATATGTTACAAAAACTCATTTTAATTCAAAAGTTATATATCTTGCACATATTGTCAATTAAGGCAATTGATAATGGTGCTACAACATGTATGATGAACAGACTCATTGAGATATGGAAAATAGTTCTTTAGATATGATGTTAAAATTCCTTCACATAATTTCTTAACTAGCATTACACAATGTATCTTTCTTCTAATTACAAAAGGTACCAATTCCTAGGATTTCTATTAACTGATCAGTTTCAAGTCCTGAGTTAGGAATGATCAGTTTCCCTGCCCTGCATTGAGACCTCTCAAGAGCATCAAATATTAAGTTATATTCTCATCCATGCCAGCTCGACATCACAGTAGTCCAAATTGTGGATCCAATTTGAATGGACCCTATAGATTTGCACTATATGTACCACCTATTTGATTTTTTTAAAGGGCACAGCCATTGTATGATAAAGATGCACATTCTTCCTTCAAGTTTCAGCAGCCTTTGATGTCTGTTTCATGAATCATCAACAGTGTGAAAAAAATAGTTTATTTCTTAGTGATTGATGGTAGAAACAGCAGTAGACTTCCCCACTATTCTGCTGCTGCACCCAAAAATTAAAAAAGATTTGGCTTCATGTATTTAGTTTGATGTTCTATGAAACAATTAAATTCAGACAATACAAAGATTTCTGCAATATTGTCCACTGGAAATTATTTATTCAGTCTGACAAATGAATGGGCTATTATCTAATTCAAGTAAAAGAAGTATCCTGTAAGCAACTATACGCTATAAAAATTTCAAACAGCAAGCGGGCGAGGGGTTTTTGCGTATACGTATTTCTAGTAAATATCTTAAAACTGAAACATCGCTTCTCCGAGTTTCACGCCTCGTTTGTCGAGACGATCTTCAGGCGATTGAGTGAAGTTATAAAAATTCAGTTCGTTAATGGCGTCAAAACATCGACTGTTTGCTGACGCAAGTTGATCGCGCGCGCGCGTTTGAACTTTCCCGCGCGAAATTTGTCTCGATGGCGGCACTTCGCAAAGATTTCGGACTTTCTATTCAGTGAATGCCGTTTGTCCGCTTTCATTAGACACAATTTCTCTTCAAGGCAAAGATTGCATCGCTTTCCTCCGGCTGTATATGAGTTTGCACGCTTTAGAATCGACCACTTTAGGGCAAACTCTTTCTCGCTTTCCTTCAGCTTCCACACGTACTTCGAGAGCTCTGTATCTTTCGAGTATCTTACGTCCTTAAAAGACTTCTTGTGGTTGCCATGTCTCTCCTTGAAAGAAGTAGCTGTCATACATACCTACATATTCTTTCGTAATTCCTTCATCGACTGTTGTAACTTCGGCTTTATATAGACAACGTTCCGGACAAGGCAGTTTCCTTCAAGAGATTCGGCAGTTACAGCTTCGGGATTCTATGGGGGCTAAAGTTTTTGACAATACGCGGTTGTTGTGGCGAGATATGGTGCTCTTGACATTTTCCATGCAAGAGTAGCTAACTTTAATTGAGTCTCTGCTAAATATCTTGTGAAGTGGACTTGCTCTGGGGAAATTTTTATCGATGAGCTGCAGGAAGTTCCGCGCAATGTTCGTTCTGACAGTTTTACTATAAGGGCGGGGGGTTGAACCAGATGATATTTCGTAGGCGATTTCTCCTGGAAGATGGTGGGGTGGAATGATTGTTGCCAGAATATTGTAGTGAAACGTTATAGTTGCTACGGCCGAGAGCACTTTCATAAAATGGTGCGGAAGAATTAAAAGATGACTGATCGGATGAGAGGGTAGAAATGCGTTTGTTGATTGATGCTGGAATTTCCTTAATGACAGAAGGTGGATGGTTAGATTGGCTATTTACGTAAAGCGGGTCGTTGTTTGGTTGTTTGGTTTTCTTTTTTTATCCGTCAATTACAGAAGATCTCTTAAACAGTGTTCTTTTATGGGCGAAAACTCTGACTACTATCCCAGATGAACATATAGCCATCATTCAACATGCTCGTAAATCTCTGTTGTTCAACGGTAATGTACCATGGGTCAAAAGAAACAACGAATCTTTGTTCGACGTCACCATGGGCAGCTACGACTGTGCCGAGATATGCGAACTTATCGGTCTCTTTATCTTAACAAAGCTAGCAGATAAATTTGGTAAAGAAAGCGTAGGGCTATACAGGGACGACGGATTAGCGTTATTGAGGGGCACGAGTGCGAGGTCAGCAGACAAAGCTAGAAAAGATTTGCACACCATTTTTAATGAGCTTGGTTTAAGGATAACGGCAGAAGTCAGTCATCATCAAACCGTCAACTTTCTGGATGTTACACTAAATCTACAAGATGGGAAATTATCGTCGTACAGAAAATCAAACAACGACCCGCTTTACGTAAATATCTAACCATCCACCTTCTGTGTATCTAACCATCCACCTTCTGTCATTAAGGAAATTCCAGCATCAATCAACAAACGCATTTCTACCCTCTCATCCGATCAGTCATCTTTTGATTCTTCCGCACCATTTTATGAAAGTGCTCTCGGCCGTAGCAACTATAACGTTTCACTACAATATTCTGGCAACAATCATTCCACCCCACCATCTTCGAGGAGAAATCGCCTACGAAATGTCATCTGGTTCAACCCCCCTTATAGTAAAACTGTCAGAACGAACATTGCGCGGAACTTCCTGCAGCTCATCGCTAAACATTTCCCCAGAGCAAGTCCACTTCACAAGATATTTAGCAGAAACTCAATTAAAGTTAGCTACTCTTGCATGGAAAATGTCAAGAGCGCCACATCTCGCCACAACAACCGCGTATTGTCAAAAACTTTAGCCCCCATAGAATCCCGAAGCTGCATGGTAACTGCCGAATCCCAAATGAATGCCCTCTTGAAGGAAACTGCCTTGTCCGGAACGTTGTCTATAAAGCCGAAGAAGTTGTCTACAACAGTCGATCAAGGAATTACGAAAGAATATGTAGGTATGACAGTTACTTATTTCAAGGAGAGACATGGCAACCACAAGAAGTCTTTTAAGGACGTAAGATACAGAGCTCTCGAAGTACGTGAAGCTGAAGGAAAGCGAGAAAGAGTTTGCCCTAAAGTGGTCGATTCTAAAGCGTGCAAACTCATATACAGCCGGAGTAAAGCGATGCAATCTTTGCCTTGAAGAGAAATTGTGTCTAATGAAAGCGGACAAACGGCATTCACTGAATAGAAGGTCCGAAATCTTTGCGAAGTGCCGCCATCGAGACAAATTTCGCGCGGGAAAGTTCAAACGCGCGCGTGCGATCAACTGGCGTCAGCAAACAGTCGATGTTTTGACGCCATTAACGAACTGAATTTTTATAACTTCACTCAATCGCCTGAAGATCGTCTCGACAAACGAGGCGTGAAACTCGGAGTAGCGATGTTTCAGTTTTAAGATATTTATTAAAATTTATATTGCTCTGCTGAATATTCACAGTATTGAGCACTTATATCTACTACAAACAAAGAAATATTATATATATATATATATATATATATATATATATATATATATATATATATATATATATATATATATATATATATATATATATATATATATATATATATATATATATATATATATATATATATATATATATATATATATATATATATATATATATATATATATATATATATATATATATATATATATATATATATATATATATATATATATATATATATATATATATATATATATATATATATATATATATATATATATATATATATATATATTATATATATATATATATATATATATATATAACTACAGACGGTACCGTTTCGGCCTTTTGGGCCTCATCAGTGTAGTGCTGATGAGCAGGATGAAGATAACTGCTATTTACAGTCACCCTTGATGCACACAAAATGTGGGACATCAAAAACCATGTATATATATATATATATATATATATATATATATATATATATATACATGGTTTTTGATGTCCCACATTTTGTGTGCATCAAGGGTGACTGTAAATAGCAGTTATCTTCATCCTGCTCATCAGCACTACACTGATGAGGCCCAAAAGGCCGAAATATATTATATATATATATATATATATATATATATATATATATATATATATATATATATATATTATATATATATATATATATATATATATATATATATATATATATATATATATATATATATATATATATATATATATATATATATTTATATATATATATATATATATATATATATTTTCGCTTACCTCAAAACTGGTCTGCTACAACTTGTTTCATCTGTAAAAGAATCTTCAGGCAGTGACAATATCGAAAGGGATGACCGCTTATTTATAGGCTTTCTGCCGGAAAGTGGGGGCGTATGTGGGGGACAAAGCATGAGGTCATGGCTTTGTTTGCGTTGATTACGCGAAATTTATTACGATGACGACACTGTGAAATTATTTCCGCTCTTTTGTTGAGTAAACTATTCTTATTTTTTTCTTTTAAAATACAAAATTTTTCTTCTAAACATAAATTGCATCGTTTTGATCCTCCTGTGTACGAAATAGAATGTTTTAGAATTTGCCAATTAATACTGAAATCTTTATTGTTTTCTTTCAATGTCCAAATATATTTCGAAAGTTCGGTGTCATTTTCATGCTTTTTATGTTGAAAAGATTTAGTGTGGTTGGCCAATCGCTCTTTGAATGTGGTTGCAGTCATACCAATGTAGTGTTTTATTTCGTTTGTGATGTTTACTGTCACTGTTGCTTTGTATACTATGTCTCTAGTCATGCATTGTTCTTGAAGCGGGCAAATGGTGTTCTCTCTACAACTGCAATTAGTAGCGTCCCTATCCTGCGGTTTGATGTTCCTAGCTATGCGTGCATTGTGCTTAGTGATTATTGACTTAACATTGTTCATGCAGCTGTAACTTACTTTAACTGTATTTCTGTTAAAAATCTTATGGAGCTTGTGGTGCGGAGGGAAATGTTTGTCAATTAGGCTAAGGAAATTACGTCCTATGTTAGTGCTGACACTCTTGCTAAATGGTGGGTTGAACCAAATGATATTGCGTTGCCTATTCCTACGTGGTCGTTGCGGTGTATCATGAGTGTAGCTAAGTTCATGATTAAAGTTGCTGTGCCTAAGCGCGTTCTGATATAAGGGTGCAGATTCCTGAAAAGTTTGCTCATCTGACGAAAGGAGTTTAATGCGTTTGTTAATTGATGCAGGTAGTTGCCTTGTTATGCTTGGTGGATGGTTAGAGTGCATATTTATGTATAGCGGATCGTCATTGGGCTTCCTATAGGGCCTATAGTTTCCATTGTTAAGGTCGAAAGTTACATCTAAAAAGTTTACTATACGTAAATTTGATTCGGCGGTGATTTTTAGGTCAAATTGCTCGAAAATTTTGTGGAGATCTTTTCTTGTTTTGTCTGCTAAACGTGCTGATTTACTTTTTATGATTGCCAAACCGTCATCTCTATATAGGCCGATGCTTTCTTTGCCAAATTTCTTACTTAGGTGGTTTAAAATGAAAAGGCCTACGAGCTCACAAATTTCCGCGCCGTCGAAACTGCCCATGGTAATGTCGAACAAACTCTTGCTATCTTTTTTTATCCATGAAATTCCGCTATTGAAAAGGAGAGATTTTCTAGCGTGTTTTATTATTGAAATGTTGTTTTGAGGTATATATAGTAGCCAAATTTGAAGCCCAGGACAGAGCTTGGTCCAATAGTTTTTCAGAAATAGATGGATAGAAATCGACAATGTCAAATGAAATGAAACTGTGTCTGTCCTTATCTTTTATATTGCCAAACCACTCAATAACTTGTTTTGTATTTCTCCATTGATTTAAATTCAGTTTTTGTCTCAAATTAGAATTAATTTTGTCCAAAATAGCTTTGCTTAGTTTTCCGGATTCGCTTTTGGCGGGGTTAATTAATCGACATTTTGGGTTGTTTTCGAAATTTTCTTTGTGGTCTTTTAAAGATATAAATGCTTCGCGTTTTTTATTTTTTCAATTCTGTCGCCGATTCCTAAATTGTTCGAAATGTCTTTTAGTTCTGAGTCAATTTCATCTATAGAGTCCTCGGATCCATGCTTATATGTTTTTGTGATGTTGTCATGTAAGAGATTGTTGTATATGTCGGGCGGGGTTTCATAAATATTCCGAGTTTTGTCTGCAAAAATGAAAATGTTGGGAGACGTATTAATTTTCTTTAAATCGTTAGCCAAAAATTTCTGAAATTGGTTCCTATATGGCCGGAATTGTACATTCTCGATTAGTTTTATAAGTTCGTCTTCGAAGGGTTTCATATCTGGAATCGAAGGAGGTGTTTTGTTGGACGCAAGGCCGAAATGGTTCTTTTGGTTCTCACTATTTTTGTTTTTAAGAAAGAAATTGGCTTTCCATCTCATACGTTTTAATACACTTTCCACTTTTTCAATCAAATTCTTCAAATAAGCGTCCTGTGATGGTATAGGGATATTCTTTAGCGAATAGTCAAATCGAAATTGCCGCATTTTAAGGTTAGATAGGAATGAATAACGTAAACAAGAGTGCACAACCGATATACGGGTGCAAATATACGTGTAGGTTTTGGTCTACGAAATGCAAAGAGTGCTCAACAACATATAGTTAGAGCAAATATATTTTAGCTTAAAATCTATTTGCTCTAACTATATGTTGTTGAGCACTCTTTGCATTTCGTAGACCAAAACCTACACGTATATATTATATATATATATCTTAAAATGTATATATTTCCACACTCGAAATTTTCCTTCACCATAAATCCTTAGTACCTGTTGTTCAATCGAGTGAAATGCCCAATATTACCTATAATATACCAGAATCTTATCCCGGCATTACCACCGTTATATACAGGACTCGTGACTAGGCTCTCGGCAACGGCTTCCGTGCGATGCTAGTGCAGTGCTCTGACCACTGAGCTAGGGTCGCGGGCCGCTAAGTTGCATTTTTCGCAACTGGTCCCGGTTAGGTCTTAAAATGTATATATTTCCACACTCGAAATTTTCCTTGACCATAAATCCTTAGTACCTATATATATATATATATATATATATATATATATATATATATATATATATATATATATATATATATATATATATATATATATATATATATATATATATATATATATATATATATATATATATATATATATATATATATATATATATATATATATATATATATATATGTATATATATATATATATAATTATATGCTTCGCACATACGAAAAACTTGCGTTTGTGTCTCTTTTCTTTCAGATTTTTCTCAGTGGTGAAGCTAATGGTTGCAATGGCAGTATTTTGTTCTTATTTTATTCAAGGATACGTACCTCTTAAAATCGTTCGAACTGTGGGTATTTGAACAGATACCAGAAAAGATGTATTTTCTCGCCGACACATTAATTAGAATGCTATTAGTTATATTCACATGTAAGTACAGTGTAATTATATGAAATGTTAGATCATTCTAAAACTGTATTTAGGAAATGGGTTCTATAGCCATATTCCTCTAACTTCCAGTTGTTCTACATTGGTCCAATCCTGCAGTATTCCAATCCTATAGTACTGAATTAATTTAAGGAACTAACACTGCACACGGGTATTATAAATATTTCGCCTCTGTCATGGTATAGGTAAAATAACAAACACTATCGTAGTTGTTTTTCTCTTTATTCTAGCTGGGCTCAAACTACCTGTACCTGTAGCTCGAGCAATAGGCGAAGTGAAATACACATGATCAGTGAAATATACATGATTCAGTGCCAACCTATCCCATGTCTATATGGAAGTTTTCAGGGGGGAGTCAAGAAAGAATAATTAGTACGTAAATAAATAGTATGACACCCCTCTCTTTATCTGAACTAATAAAATCAATGTTCGTTATTTGTTCATCTATTGTTCTCTACTATTTTATTAAATTAATCTCTAAACTTAGCTGGAATTTTTGTGACCCGTTCTGCTCTAGTAGTCTGGATCTTTGGCTGGTATGAAACATTTCCCTCCTTAACAACAAGGACATGGGATTTTGGACTTTACTGTATAGGCCGTCTACATGCAGGTTCTCTTGTTGACTCTGGCAAAGATGACACTGGCTCATCCAGGTTGGATTCAGTTGCACTGGCCAAAGGTCGGGATATATGCTGTACATCTGCTGGATTAGATGTTGGATCCATTGGTATCTTGGATTGTGAATCGCTGTCGAATTGATGAGTTTCATTCTTGCTTCTAGGTTTCAAGTGTTCCCTTGTTCTCTGATAAACGTTACCCTGGATGTCCACCAAGTAGGTTCTAGGGCTTTGGGTGGACTGGGGTCTAGTGTTCAATACAACAGCTGGTTTTCCATGTGTTTATTAATGTGTCTCTTACGAACACTGGTTCCTTATTGTTCAGGATTCGTCGGTCTTTACCAGCTTTCCTGTTGTAAAACTCAGCTTGCTTTATACTTGGCACTGCTGATTCGCTTCATGGTAAACTTCATCTTGAGGGTGTTTAGATTTCAAGAAACTTCTGGTACTGTACTTGGGAGCATGGTTTGGGGTTTTCGTCCAAACAATAACTCATAAGGGGATGGCATCTGGTTGTTCAGTGAAGTTGTACGGTACATCCACAAGGCTGTGTATGGACACTTGTTGCTCTCTACTGCTTTCCTTAGGAGAGACTTACAAGTTCCAATTGTCTTCTCAGCTAAACTGTTAGCTTGATGGTAATATGTGGACCTAAATGCCAGGGTGATTCCACTCTGTTCGCACTTTGCTTTAAACTTCTCACTGACGTACTGTGGTCCAAAATCAGAGATAATCTTTGCTGGCAAACCATATTCAGGCAGGACGCTTGTAAAGTGGTTATAAATGGTGTTCGCTGTCATATCACTAAGGAGTCTGATCACCGGGAACCTGGAATAGTAGTCGACAATCATCAAATATGTCTTCTTGTTGAACTGAAATATATCAGTTCCGAGCTTTTCCCATGGTCGCGTTGGGAGATTTTTTGCGTAATGGGTACGTAGTTTTGGCTGAGCAGGATGGTGGTGGTTGCACAGCTCACAATCGTTCACAATCTTGTATTTGTATTTGTATTTGTATTTAATAATCTTTATACACGGTAGCTTATCAACCAGACAGTTTTTAAAAAAGAAAGAAAAGGAAATTAAAAGGTTGTTTTTCATAAGGCCGTGTGTTTACATATATAAAAAGGTATATCTACAGAAGTGGAAACTAAATAAAATACACACTATAATTACAAGTAAAAAGAAATTGTAAAAAGTTCATAAAAATTCAACTAACTATATTACAGTAAAATAACTTATATAGCACCAATTTATTTTTGGTGGTCATTCCATGTCTTGGCAGCTGCATAACTAAAACCAGAGGACTTTGGAAGTATTGACATTGTTTATAACTGTTATGACTTCAGACAATGAAATTTCACGAAAACAGAATTCACTTGAAGCTTGCTTTATATATTGTTCAAAGTCATCGTTAGTCTGAGGAATTTTTTCAGATAATTTAATGCCAATATTAGCAAAGTAGTCATTAAATGCTTCTGCGATATCTTTATCTTCATATACATTTTGGGCTTCTGTTTTTACATGGGTAATATGTGTGGTTTTTGAATTTCTTCCAATTAAATTATTGATATGTTACCACATTTCCTTTGGATTGCCCTTATTATTGTCAATGTTAGCTGTATAATATTCTTTTTTGGTTTATTTATGGTTTTATTAACGCGGTTTCGGGCCGTTTTATATGCCCTATGGTAAATATCGGATTTAATTTTAACAGCTTTCTTTTTAAGTAGATCTCGATTTTTCATTTCTTTCTTAATTTTGTTTGTCAACCATGGGGCATATTGACTTCTGACTCTTCTAGTTTTAGTTGGTGCGTGAAATTCAGCAACTTGATTAAAATCATCCTTGAACTTCTCCCAGTTAATATTGGGATTTTGAGAATCCCATTCATTAATTGATAAGGTTTCTCTTAAGTCTGCATTGAATTGAATGGGGTTGTATTTGCTAAAATTTCTAGTTTCTATAATTTTTGACTGACTTTTTATAAGTGCGATTTTCCTACAAATACAAAACTGTGGTCACTAATTCCTAGATGCATCACCCCAGAATCTATAATCTTTTCATGATTATTGGTTAATATCACATCAAATACACGATTCTGTGTGTGTGCTCCGTAATTAGTTGTTTTAATTGAAATAGATTGACAATATCAAAAAATCGTTTTGTATGAGTACTTTGTGTTTGGGACAAAACGTCACAATTTAGGTCACCTAATATTAAAAATTCTTTTCTCTCTGCATCAATATTTTTTACCAAATTTTCAAAGTTTATTAAGAATTCAATTCTCGAACTTGGTGGTCTATACACAGATGCGATAATAAGTGGTTTTGTCTTTGACCCGATCACTTCAATGCAAACAACTTCAATTTCGTCAGGGGTTAATTCATTTGTAATCTTGACATTTAAATGGCTTCTATAATAGATTGCAACGCCTCCTCCTTATCTTACAATCTCGTAACCATTTATTTTAATACATCATCACTTATCGATTCATTTAATCTATAGTTTCATTTAGGCATAAAATATCGAGTGGCTCATCGTTTAAATAATATTTTAATTGATCAACATATTTAGTAAGAGATGTGATGTTTAGATGTCCAACTCTAAAGTCTTCAATTTGTTTAACGTATCGATAAGATTAATAGGATGATGGCTAGTATTTAAATTGTCCCTTATAAACGGAAGACTAGTATTCAGATTTTCCCCAGAGGTCGACACGGAATCTGCAGTCCCAAGACATGGATAAGTTTGTATATTAAAATCCCTTAATATAATCAATAAAGTTTTTAGCAAAGATGGAATTTCCGTAATTATTCAAATGAAGATGGGAATTATTAAGACCACTTTTGTTAATATTTCTGTGTCTTATTAAATCAAAATTACACGACTCAGCGAGAGTGGATAAATGTCTATTTACCTCTTGAACTTTGTCGTTTGCGCGTGGGCTGTCATCTCTAATCACAAGGGCTGATATCGAAAGTTCCGACTTTGGGCTTCTCTTTAACATTTCTCTTCGAAGATTGTTTATTCGATCAGCAATTGATTTAGGGGTGGCACTATTGATCTCATTCGTTCCTATGTGCAGAATAATTCGCTCTGGCTTTTTTTGATATTCATATCGCTTATAACAGCACCAGGAAAGCTTTTTAGCGTTACCTTTTTACCAGTTGATCGACCAATTTTGTCTGGACGAAGGCCCTTTACCATTGAATCACCAATAATTAATACAGCACCAGTGGTTTGGTTGTCATAGGATGTTTCTTTGATGGTCGTTCATTATCTCCCAATTTATCCATTGATCGGACATCAGTTTGAATTCTGTTTCTGCTTATATTTTGATGAAGATCTTCAAGAGCCGTGAATTTATTTGCATTTACCACTGCATCATCTTTAGGTAGATTTAAGGGACGACTATTAGGCTTGACCTTGGCTTTAACTTTTTTCCATCTGCCAATAATCTGAGAAGATGGTACAGTCGATGATTCCGCAGTCAAGATTTTCACGACAGTCCTGAGAGAATCTCGTTCTTGTACAACATCTTTCAGATTTTCTTCAGATGATTTAATATTCTCAAATACTTGTCTATCACCAATGCGTTGACCAAATTTAGCGTTACTCTTTAAACGATAAGAGTCCAATTGATTTTGAAAACTCGTCTGGGATTTGCATACCAAGTAATATGGGCGCGGCTTCTGTCTGATATCATTGGATATTCCTGGCCAGAACACAGATTCTCTGGTAAGAAGGATACATTTGGTCTCGCCCTGGTGTCCCATATGGATTGCTTGTAGAACTTGATTTCTCATTGATTTTGGAATGGTGGTGTCTTGGGCAGTATCAAATTTTACTGCTGTCAAGTCAACAGTGCTGGATATAAAGTGGATGTTGCATTCTGGTGAAAGATCATTATCTTCTTTACTTTCGACGCTGTCAATCTTCTTCTTAATGAAACACACCCGTGACAGGGCATCAGCTACTGGAATGAATTTTCCTGGCTTGTAGTTGACTTCGGCGTTGAATCGTAGGCATCTGAGTAACATCCTCTGGAGTCGAGATGGAGCTTCAGCAAGGTTTTTCTTGAATATTTGTTCCAAAGGGAGTGGTCGGTTTCAACTATCACCTGTCTTCCCAACAGGTAGTATAACTTCGCCAGTCGATACATGACACATAGACATTCACGCTCAATATTTGAATATCTTGATTCAGTGTCGGTGAGAGACCGAGAGGCCATAGCAGCCTGAGCCAGGCTCCCATCCCTGTTTGGCTTGCATTACACTGCAACATCGTTGGTGTGGTTGGGCGAGGATCATAGTAGGAGAGGATTCTAACAGAGCAAAGTTCCTCGAGTCCTTAATTTTTTCCAATGCCTGTTGATAGCCTCTCAAGACGTTTTTGCATCGGAAAAGGGAAATGCTGAAGATCTGTTGTGGTAATTACACAGGCATCTGCTCCTGTATCTACTTTCAATTTGATATCGTAAAGTTCATTGATCTTTACAGTGGCATATATCTTGTCCGGATGTCGAGTCCATACAGTAAATTCTCATGAGGTACACTGTTCGCTGTTGAGGTGACGGTCCCCAGGAAAACATCGATGGGCTCGATATCGCTTGCTCCTTCTTCCTCATGGTTGAAAACATTGTAGGGCCCTTCGGTAATTTTCTGAAGGCGCACACTCTTGCATAATGACCAATCTTGCCACAATGATTACATTTGGAATTCTTGGCAGGGCAGTTTCTTGTCTTATCATGGCTGTTCCCACATCTAAAACACCCCTTCGACTTGAATTTGAAACGATGAGGGTTTCCCCTTGGCGGTCCTCTTTGATTCTGGTCATTAGTAAAATTTCTTTGCTTGAAACCTTGTTTTCCTTGAAAACTTTAGTTTGAATATGACGATTCGGATTCTCTTGTGCGCTTGTGAAGTGTATGAAGATCGGATTTACCTTCGCCATTGGAAATAATTTCCATTTGGGCTTTGGTACTCTCTTCCACTTTACCAAGATCATATACTTGTCTGAAGGTTAAAGTGTTCCCCAGCGCTATCGAATCCTTTCGTAATTTGTCGGATATGACACCAAACACTAGCGTGTCCCTTAGTGTGTTTTCTTTAACAACTGATATATATCCTCCATCATCAATTAACAAGCGTGCTTTGATAACAAATTCTTCAAGCGACGCGTCTCCTTGCTTAACTCTTTCCTGTCCGGCCCAGTCAAAAGGGGTCATTGAAATTCGACAAGCGCCAGGCACATGAGATCCACTCACACGCCAAGTTTGATTTGATTTCATAAACAACTCTGCGATTGGTGGCATTTTGAATTTTCATGATGCTACACGGGCGTGCAAGATGGCATTTTCTAGAAAAATGGAAGTTTTTCAACCTGATTTCTGATAATTAATGCTAATTTGTATTATCATGATGTGTCTTGTTCGCAAAATTCAGAAGCATTGATAACAGCCGGTTTATTGGACTTTCAGAAAAGGTATAGATTTCGCAACAGTTATCGATATTTCCTGAGATATCGATAGAACAGGAAAGAGTTAAGGCATCGAAGTTGATATCTGGCTAGGATCTGGTTACTTTGAGGCTTCGTGTAAGCTTCTAGCACGGATAATACTGGCTTTATTTTGAGGTTGTAGGCTTCGTCGTCCCATGTTGCTGCGTTGTAAATTTCAAGGACTTTATCGCCTACCTAGAGTAGCAACAGTATAACTTTCTTATCTTCTTCAACTTTGTCAAGTGGCCCGTCAAAAATAAGTTCACATTTCTGTTTGAAGATTTTGAATCTCTTGTGCATATCGCCCGGACTGCTCCAATCCATATCCGGAGGTTTGAATCTCTGCGCCATGTTATTCGAACGAGTCGATTGTGAACTTCGAAACTCGAAATATATCACGCCAAACACTTCACGAACTCTTGGCGATGAGTTGTTACCCACACCTGACACCATGTCATGGTATAGGTAAAATAACAAACACTATTGTAGTTGTATTTCTCTTTATTCTAGCTGGGCTCACACTACCTGTAACTCGAGCAATAGGCGAAGTGAAATATATATGATCAGTGAAATATACATGATCAGTGAAATATACATGATTCAGTGCCAGCCTATCCCATGTCTATATTGGACGTTTTCAGTGGGGAGTCAAGAAAGATTAATACATAAATACAATACTATGACAGCCTCTCCTTATTTAATGACCGGTCCCTTATAATGATTCGTATAATAATGCTAAATGTGTTTTGCAGTCATACATTATTCGAAAATATAGTGAAAGGCAGTTTATTACAGTTGTTTCTAAGACATTATTTAGAATGACTTGTCCTTGCCGCCTATAGAATTATACCGCTTGCTTCTCCGGTGTAGTGTATAATGGATTCCTTCGCCATATAATAAATACTAGTTATTTTGCTTTAACATTTCACGCTGGCGTTTAAAGCTTATAAGACTTTCTTGATTTTATGTTCTTTCTAGGTGGTTTAGCAGCAGCTGTTCCACAATTGGATAACGTCATCTCGTTGGTTGGAGCGTTCAGCATGTCACTTGTGGGCTTCGTCTTTCCTGTTATTATACATTCATTGACATTTTACGATAAACTCTCTCGGTTAGAGTCAGCTAAAAATATCATTATATTTTTATTTGGAATATTAGGTTGCCTGGCTGGAACATATACGGCCATTTATAGTATAATGAATGAGTTTCAAAAAAGCAAAGCAAATTACAAAGCATAATTACATTTTTTAATTAGTGTCCAGGGTTATGCAATAACAGAGTTAATAACAGATTTATAATAGAGTTATGTAGTAACAGAGTTATAACAGAGTTATGCAGTAATGGAGTTACTATAAACACGTGTACGCAACAACCTTGCCCGATTAGTGTTTGAAATTTTTTCCCCTTGCGAGTTAGGTCGCGAAGCGAGGGTCATAATCTTGATGGGGCGTCGTGTGTGATGTGACACTGCTCACGTGTTTAGGCAAATTCAATTGTAACAAAGTTAAATAAAGTTGTTTTATATGAACATTGTTGTCGGATAATACCACAAAATCCAAAAAGTGGCGACCCCGTCAGGATCTAAATTAAATTATAGACGAGGAAGATCAGCAGTTAGTGTGAAGAGAATTTAACGAAATCGAAAGACGAATTTTACTTGAAAACTGTTCAATTCAAAATGTCAAACTCAAAGCTGGACGAGCTATTGAAGAAAATCGAAAGGAAAATCCGAATGCTTTAGTCAGTTTACTCGTGATGTCACGCCGAGATTACTGGTAGAAACCTCAAGCTTAAAAATCTAGAACGACGCGAGAAAGTGTTCGTAAATCTCATCGAAGGAATGCATGGCTTGAAAGTGAAAATCCAGCGAACAAGAATCGAGGAAGAAGACGAGACAGAAGATGTTAGGAAATGGAGCCTGTAAATTGAGGAACAAATTGCCATCTTCGAATTGGAAACCATATGGATGGTTTAAAAAGGGCAGCCAATAAATTTGATGACGGAGAATTCGAGAAAGTCAAAAGAGAAAGTCGAACAGGAAAAGATACGGCGCTCTCACGAAGAGGAAATCAAGTTCGAAGAAGCGAAACTGGAAGTGAAGCAAGATTTCAAGAAGAAAATAGAAGATGTTCACTCGACGTCTTTTGTGAAAGGTAACAGTACAAAAATTCCCAAGTTAGAAATTATAATTTAAAGGTACCTATCTTGATTGGCAAATATTCTGGGGACAGATTGAGACCGAAATTGATAAAGCTGATTTTAGTCAAATTGCTAAACTTTTGTATCTAAAGGAACTTCTGGTCCCGAAGGTTCGTATACGTATGTTGCTGGACTCACGTTCAGTGTAGAATGTTACGTGAGTTACAGCACGGACACTTTGTGGTCAAGCACGCAAACCGAAGATTCAATCAGGTTTCTCCAGACCATAGTACAGAATGGTTTAATGCCACTGGAAAAAAGTGTGGAAGCTTAGTCGGCATCACCAAGGTAGCCTCTGCACTTTGTCTTAATATTCCGCGTAACCACGGTAAATGATGACGACGTCTACAGTCACAATGAGTGTACCAAAGGAAGGAGGACGAAAGATGATCGCGATGAAGCCACACATGGTAACGTTACTGAAGCAGCATGGGGTGTTCAATAACAAAGTAGTGACATTACAGAACAAGATTACAATGTATGTTCCCATCCAAGAGTCGTGGCCTGGAGCAGAATATCTTGGCAAAAAGCAGCTTGATGAATTTGTTGAGAAACGTATATGTGTGTGGCTGCAGAGAATGACTAGTATGTCGATCGCAAAGCGCCCATTCACAAGAATAACGCTCTGACATTTGCCTCACTGTACACTTTTGTACAAGATGTTAAAGGGAAACAAAGCACGAAAAAGATGGACAGGAACATTTAGCAAAGGCTCATAACTGCTTATAGGGCAGGACGTGAGGTCAACTTGGACAACATCCTCCAGCACGATCTTATGTCTGTTCCGCTATCTCTCGCCACAACGAGTGGTAGCCTGCATTCACCGAACAAGTCTCTGCTAGCTGACATATTGATCAAGGTCGTACTGATACCACCAACCGTTGCACTTGATGAACCAAGTTGCCTGTTGATTGATTGTCAGGCGCTGGTGATGGCACTTGGGAAAGTCCAAAACATAAGCACATTTGGTGAATATGCAAACACATTTGCAGAAGCCGTGTACAAGATGGGAGCCACCTTTCAAAAGATTGATGTTGAGTTTGATCGATACAGACCAGAATAAATCAACGCAGGAACGAGAAACATAGCGCAAGAAAGGAAAACGATCAGTACGACGTCAAATCGAAAGTGCGTCGGTTCCGCTGTCCAATTTTACAGCCACTAGTGGTCAAACGGTTGTTGTCGCTGGCGGATTCAAGGAAGCTAACATCGTCAAGTCATCAGACCCAACACTAGACTTGTTTACGCTTGAGGCCGACCATGAGAAAGGTTTCCAACGGTAACAGATCGATATGGGTTGGGATCGCAGGGATGGCCAGTTAGTACCACGACTTCTCTCTCTACTGGCCATCCCAATTAAAAGCATGCTCCGAGATCATGTCCTGTTGATGCACCAAAAGATGACTGAGTAAGCGCTGTACCTGCAGGAAGTTTGCAAAGGTCACAAGCGTCATGGCGACGAATGTCGCAACATTCTATCTGATGGCACATAAACTAAGTCACCAAGTGGTGCTCCACATACAATAAGTAATGTGATATTACAACATAACTTTGGACATATAAAACCTCATATTTGTGCAATGTTATATATGAATCATGCGTTCGTTGATATTTAATATCAGCAATTTATAAATGAACTAAATGTTGCTAACAGTTTATGCTTTATTGATATGCAAACATTTATACAGCTGTGGTTTCCCAATCATCATGAAGCTCATTTAAAAAACTTAAAGGGCATGTTAAAATAAATGTTGCTAACAGTTTATGCTTTATTGATATGCAAAAATTTATACAGTTGTGGTTTCCCAATCGTCATGAAGCTCATTTAAAATTTGCTCTCACTATGCCGGCAATGATTCCACTCGTGCCGATGTTTGACCCGGGCAGGGTATTTTGCCCTACTTCGTGAGCAGCCATTTGTTCGCTCATCATTTGCGAAGTCTAATTCGTCATCGCGCTATTAGTCAGATGCATAAACGCTCGGGACAGTAAAAGAATAAATATTGATCGTACCTTGTTGTTGGCTGAGAATGGGAACATAGCCGCTATTTGCACCCAGGTATTAACCCCCTAGGACCGGGTTTTGGCCACTTTCGTCCATTATGCGATGTTCGAGTGTGGGGCAACTTGGTTGCGCGAGACCAGTATTGCCTTCGGTCACAGGGACGTATAACTTGGGAGCGTACAAATGTGGCGAGGACGTACCTTGTCCCTGCTCGCCCATGACTCCTTCGTCAGGTGGCGCGCTTCTAGGTGGACGTTCGCGAGACCCGATTGACGGAAGAACATTGAAGGCACTACCTGCGTGCTCGAACGCACAGATACGAGATGTAGCAGCACTTACTGGTTGTCTAGCACTAGCCGAAGGACGTTTGCACGACGACTTTCTGAATGGTGACGACAAATTCCTTGTGGTTCCACGGCATCTGTTCGATAGATTTCGTCTCCCTCGCCATTTCTGAACCCGAGGGTTCGCCTACTGGAGCTACCTCTTCGTGTACTATATTTTTCTCCTACATTATTTTTTGTTTCCTTTCGCTTTCCCACGACAAATGCGTATTTCGTCCGCGTTGAGCACTTTGCGCTGCGTTGTCTGCGCTATTTGGGTGACAATAACTTCGGATGCTATAGGATTACGATTGCGTTGCATTCGAGTGTCATACTCTCGTTGCGTCATCGATATCCTCGGGCGAATGCATCGTAGCATGTCTATTTGGTTTAACTATGAAGACCTCATCAAATTGGTGATTCGATTTTAAAGCACATTTACTAAGAAGAGATTGGTAGAGCATATCGTGCATGGTGAAACAACATATATATCACTCAATCAGAGGAGCTATACTGTGAAGGATCTGAAAAGTAAGATAAACAGAAGTATAGTATCATAATTATTCATATTGGGACTAATTATCTTGCAAACGAAACGGATGAAACCTTCTCTACTAATCTTGAGGTTTTTGTTCTTGAGATAAAACCGAACAAGAGCAACTTGCCGACTTCAAGTGTTATTGAAAGGAGGGACGTAAATATTACACAGGATAATTTCGATCTTTCAATCAAATTGTGCGTGGAGAATGATGTTGATTATATTGATAATACGAACATTAATGTCTCGCACTTAAATCGCTCTGGATTTCATTTAAATAATGCAGGAGATAAAATGTTAGGAAAGAGTTTACGTGCATAATAGACCTTTTTTCAGGATATATTCAAATCATATTCACCTGAGACTAAGATCGATAAATCTCACCTGAAACAAGATCATACAGTCAACCGGATAAAATGTTTAAATTTTGTTCACAGTAGTGTGATGACAACCAAGTAAATATTGTTGTTCATCTATAGGTCAAATGGTTATTATTTGCTACAAAATTATGTTTAAAGGTGCTCGTGCGCCGACCCCTGCATCCAAAATTATGTTACTTTGAAGTTTATCGTGTGTCGAGCATACCATATAGCATTTAACATTAAGAGCATAGAATTTGTTCTCGTGGCGACACTTAGTTAGCAATTCAGATTTTTTGTTCAATAGTGAGTTCTTCCGCCACTTTTGTATGCATTTGCATGCTTAACAATTGGCCACTGTATTGAATATTCTGTATTGCATTCTTTCAATTCCCGAACGAACGTTGCTTGGCTTGAGCAACCTGGCGTTGTGTTGTTTAATTATGGTCTCCATGTTATATATATATATATATATATATATATATATATATATATATATATATATATATATATAGCAAAGTGAAAAGGTGGTAAACTGCCAAGAATTTAGTGACGAGATACTGACGTTTCGAGCGGAGCCCTTCATCAGAGTAAGACGAGATGAAATAAAATAAATAGGGCTCATATATATGCCAGAAGGGTGTCACAGGTAGAAAGTAGCCAATCAAATGCACGGGAAATAAACTAACTAATAATTAATGATGGGAAAAGTTAAGTCATTTACTATTTTTACAGTCGATCAATAAGCAGACTGAGGGGGCAGGAGAAATGACAGGTCCAATATTCAAGGGGATTAGGCGATAATAATAGAAACAAAGACTTGAAAAGGAATCAGCATAAGCTAATAATAAAAAGTTCATAAGCTAATAATAAAAAGTTCCAAGCAAAATAAAATGACAAAAAACGTTTACGAAATTAAATAAAAGAAAAACGTTCGTTAAGACCAAGAGGATGTGTGGTGCCAAGTTTAAAAATGAGACGCTTCTCTTGCCGCTTGCGGTTACCGTTGCCACCGGAAATGGGAAGGATGGCACAGACTTTAATGTCTGAAACCAAATGGTTGGAGCTGTTGAAATGGCGGGCTACAGGTTTGTCACCATCATTGATCCTCACAGAATGAAGATGTTCAGCAAACCTGTCTGAAAGGCGTCGCCCAGTTTCACCGATGTAGATTTTAGGGCATTTATCGCAAGAAATGCAATAATATTGTGGACGTGCATGAAAAAGCATGACGGATTGTGTGGTCGAATTTGGGGGCAGTAATAACTGTAGTGGGATTGAGAAAAGGGCATGTGTTACAGCGGGAACGGCCGCAAGAAAATGTTCCCGCTGGTGCCGAGGTATTTTGTTTAAGGGCACTATGTACTAAGGAGTCACGAATATTTTTATTACGGCGAAAAGATACCAAAGGGTTGTCGGTGAAAATGGCTGACGTCTCAGGATCATTTTGTAAAATGTGAAAATTCCGATTAATAATATTATTAACTTTAAAATTGAAAGGATGAAATGTTAGAACTAAAGGAATTTTATTGTTTGAAACTCGTTCCAAAGATGGTTCAAGGGCGTCTAAACGGGGGGACGAGAAAAGCTTTCTGAACGGCGAGGTCTAAAAGGTTGGTAGGGTAACCACGTTGGACAAAAAAAGATCTCATTTCCATTGATTTGGCTTGAAAATCTTGGTCGTCGCTACATAAGCGGCGAAGACGCAAGAATTGAGAGTAAGGGATGGATTGCTTAGTGTGGTTGGGATGAGAGGATGAAAATAGAAGATAACTATGGGAGTCAGTAGGCTTGTACGAGACCGACGTTTTCAGCGAATCACCATTAATCGAAATTAAAATATCAAGGAACGACACAGAGGTCTCGCTGATTTCCCACGTGAACTTCAGAGCAGGATGAAAATCATCAACAAAGTTGATGAACTGCTCTAAAAGGACACGTGAACACGACACTGTTCCTAAACAGTCATCGATAAATCTGCCGAAAAAATCAGGCAAGGGACCCGTGTATTGTTCAAAGATCTGTTTTTCAACATAACCAACATGCAAATAAGTTAGCATAGCTAATTGAACCCATTTTGGTGCCCATCGCAACACCACTTATTTGTTGATAATGTTCACCATCAAACGAAAAATTGTTAAGGGTAAGCACTAGTTCTGCTAAGCGGAGTAACGTGGTTGTGGAGGGTTCTAAATTAGTGCGCTGATCAAAGAAAAACTTCAGAGCTTCAAGGCCATCACAATGGGGAATGACGGTGTATAAGGACTTGACGTCCATCGTGAAAATAAATTTATCGGAACTACTGAAACGTAACTGGTCGAAAATTTGCAAGGCATGTTTAGTATCTTTGATATAAGAAGGCAACTTCTTAACCAAAGGATGCATAACGTTGTCTAGAAAACTGGAAACGAGCTCGGTGGGGCAACTACAAGCGGAAACAATCGGCCTGCCAGGATTGTTAGGTTTATGGATTTTAGGTAGGAAATATATGACAGGCGTTCTGGGGGTTGTTAATATAAGGTTAGATGCAGTGGCAGGCAATTCACCGGCTTGGATGAAATTCTTGATGGTAGTTTTGACGGATTTTTGGTGAGATTGAGTGGGATCGGAATTCAACTTAGTATAAAAGATGGTGTCGCTGAGTTGACGAAGAGCCTCTTGTCGATACAAGTTCGCTCTCCAGACAACTACAGCGCCACCTTTGTCCGCAGGTTTTACGACAACGTTATTTCGGCATCGTAATGAATTCAAAGCTGGAAGCTCTTCTTTTTTAAGGTTATGAACTTGTTTTCTGCGCGGAGGGTGCAATTTATCAATGTCATGGCGGCATTGTCTTACGAAAAGATCAAGGGAAGAAAAATCGCCTTCGGATGGAGACCAAGACGACTTCTTGGGGTTGAGTTCTTCGAAAATATCCTTATTGCTATTGAAAGTGGGCTTATCATGAAAAAAGGCTTTGAGGCGCATGCGGCGGAAGAAAGATTCGGTATCCTCTTTAACTGAAAATAGATCGATGGGCCCGGAGTTGGGAACAAACTTGAGACCTTTCGCAAGAACAGATCTCTCGTGGTCAGATAATGGCAAATCAGAGGGAATAGTGAAAACTAGACGAGTGACTTCGTTAGAGGAACTAGTGCTTAACACATGCCCTTTTCTCAATCCCACCACAGTTATTACTGCCCCCAAATTCGACCACACAATCCGTCATGCTTTTTCATGCACGTCCACCAACATCATTTATTGCATTTCTTGCGATAAATTCCCTAAAATCTACATCAGTGAAACTGGGCGGCGCCTTTCAGACAGGTTTGCTGAACATCTTCGTTCCGTGAGGATCAATGATGGTGACAAACCTGTAGCCCGCCATTTCAACAGCTCCAACCATTTGGTTTCAGACATTAAAGTCTGTGCCATCCTTCCCATCTCCGGTGGCAACGATAGCGGCAAGAGAAGCGTCTCATTTTTAAACTTGGCACCACACATTCTTTGGTCTTAACGAACGTTTTTCTTTTATTTAATTTCCTAAAAGTTTTTTGTTATTTTTTGTTTAGTTTGCTTGGAACTTTTTATTATAAGCTTATGCACTTTCATTCCTTTTCAAGTCTTTGTTTCTATTATTATCGCCTAATCCCCTTGAATATTGGACCTGTCATTTCTCCCACCCCCTCTGTCTGCTTATTGATCGACTGTAAAAATAGCAAATGATTTAACTTTTCCCATCTCATTAATTATTAGTTAGTTTATTTCCCGTGCATTTGATTGGCTACTTGCTACCTGTGACACCCTTTTGGCATAATATATATAAGCCCTATTTATTTTATTTCATCTCGACTTACTCTGATGAAGGGCTCCGCTCGAAACGACAGTATCTCGTCACTAAATTCTTGCCAGTTTACCACCTTTTCACTTTGCTAGCTATCTATTATATATATATATATATATATATATATATATATATATATATATATAAATAAATAAATAGGTAAAATAATCCAAAGCATGGATAATCTCCCAGAAGTAGAGTGCTCAATACAAGGTTGTCGCCGTGTAGAGCATGATATAGTGATATATTTAAAATTATCTAAAACATCTAGTCATAACACGGTGTTTCATGCTTAACGCAATCATCAGACGACTGACGGACTATAACGTGTCACTGAATGTGTCACGAACGTGTCACTGAACGTGTCACTGAACGTGTCACTGAACGTGTCACTGAACGTGTCACTGAACGTGTCACTGAACGTGTCACTGAACGTGTCACTGAACGTGTCTTCCGCCTCACAAGTATATTTATTCAGTGACACGTTATAGTCCGTCAGTCGTCTGATGATTGCGTTAAGCATGAAACACCGTGTTATGACTAGATGTTTTAGATAATTTTAAATATATCACTATATATATATATATATATATATATATATATATATATATATATAAAACAATAAAGGTTTGAATGTTTTTGTCGCTACTCCGAGTTTCACGCTATTGCGATCATCAGGCAACTGACAGATATAATTCATTATTCAATGTTAAATACTATGGCTATATGACTAATTGGGTGTTAAGTTACATGTCTGCAGTTAGTTAGTAATTCTGTTCGTTTATTTAGATAGTGTTTATGTCTTTTCCTCGCCTTCATGATCTGTAGTTTTTCTTCGAGGCACAGGTTACATCTTCTTGCGCCGGGTTTATACGCCGCTACTTGTTTTATTATAGACCACTTGATGTGAACCTGTCTGTTTTCCATTTTCAGTTTCCAAACATGTTTGGATAGCTCGGTGTCGTTAATATACTTCACGTTACGGAAGGACTTGAGGTGGTTGCGGTATCTTTCTTTGAAGCTATTCGCTGTGATCCCGATATAACTTTTTTTGTTTTCATTGGGATGTTCCGTGGTTACGTCCGCTCGGTATACAACGCTTTCTTTCATACACTTTCCAGCAAGTGGGCATTCCTTTGATTTCTGACAATTGCACGTGGAAGTATTGTTGTTTGTTGTGTCGTTTTTTGTATATTTCTGAGTTAGGATGCGTTTGTTATGTTTGCGTATAACGTTTTTCATGTTCGTTACGCAGCTATAGCTGACTCGTACAGTGTGGCGGTTAAAAAGTTTGTGCAGTTTGTGTAAAGGTGGGAAGTGTTTGTCAATGAGTTCTAGAAAAGTCTGAGCTACGTTCGTTCTGACGTGTTTGCTATATGGCGGGTTGTACCATATTACGTTACGTTGTCTGTTTCGTCTTTGAGAGTTGGAATTGTCTTGAGTTTGTGTATACGTTAAGTATGTGTCAAAGTTGCTTTGCTTTAGGGCGTCGTTGTAAAATGGGGATGCTGCATCGAATGTTTCTTTGTCACATGATAGTTTGTTAATGCGTTTGTTGACGGAGTGTGGTAGTTGGCGTATGATGGAAGGTGGATGGTTTGATAGTCGGTTAATGTAAAGCGGGTCGTCATTAGGTTTCCGGTATGGTTTGTATTTACCGTTCGTTAAGTCAAATGTCAGATCAAGGAAGTTCACACTTTTTATGTTAGTTTGCGCCGCGATCTTGAGCCCGAAATCTTCAAAAATATTAACGAGATCTTTTCTCGCTTTATCTGCAAGTCTCCCCGATGTTGTTTTAAGGGCAGCCAAACCATCATCACGGTATAAACCGACATATGCAGTACCAAAACGTTTCCTAAGTGCTTCTAGGATGAAAAGTCCGACAAGTTCGCAGATCTCAGCTCCGTCCCAACTTCCCATAGTCACGTCGAATGTAGTGGCGTTATTTCTCTTGGTCCACGCTCGTCCATTGTTAAACAACAGAGATTTGCGCGCGTGTTTCACAATCAGGATGTCGCTGTCAGAAATATCAGTAAATTGTTGACCCCATTCAATTGCACGGTCGAGTAGGCTTTCAGAAATGGAAGGGTAATAATCTACTATGTCGAATGATAGAAAAGTTAGTCTGTTTTTGTTATTTAAGGAGTTGAACCAAGAAATAGTTTCGTCAGAGTTTCTCCACTGGTTTGCGCAGGTTTTCTCACGGATTATACTGTTAATTTTGTCCAAGGTGCATTTGCTAACTTTGCCAAGATCAGATTTCGCCGGGTTTATCAAGCGACATTTCGGGTGGTTCTCAAAATCCTCCTTATGGTCCTTTAGTGAGATGAACGCTTGGGCATGAGTCATTGGTTCTGCACGATTTCCAATCTTTAGCTCGTTGGCGATGTCATTGAACTCATGGTTGATGTTGTCGATTGCTCCGTCTGGTGCGAGTTTGTAAGTTTTAGTAATGCGCAAACTAACATAAAAAGTGTGAACTTCCTTGATCTGACATTTGACTTAGCGAACGGTAAATACAAACCATACCGGAAACCTAATGACGACCCGCTTTACATTAACCGACTATCAAACCATCCACCTTCCATCATACGCCAACTACCACACTCCGTCAACAAACGCATTAACAAACTATCATGTGACAAAGAAACATTCGATGCAGCATCCCCATTTTACAACGACGCCCTAAAGCAAAGCAACTTTGACACATACTTAACGTATACACAAACTCAAGACAATTCCAACTCTCAAAGACGAAACAGACAACGTAACGTAATATGGTACAACCCGCCATATAGCAAAAACGTCAGAACGAACGTAGCTCAGACTTTTCTAGAACTCATTGACAAACACTTCCCACCTTTACACAAACTGCACAAACTTTTTAACCGCCACACTGTACGAGTCAGCTTTTGCTGCGTAACGAACATGAAAAACGTTATACGCAAACATAACAAACGCATCCTAACTCAGAAATATACAAAAAACGACACAACAAACAACAATACTTCCACGTGCAATTGTCAGAAATCAAAGGAATGCCCACTTGCTGGAAAGTGTATGAAAGAAAGCGTTGTATACCGAGCGGACGTAACCACGGAACATCCCAATGAAAACAAAAAAAGTTATATCGGGATCACAGCGAATAGCTTCAAAGAAAGATACCGCAACCACCTCAAGTCCTTCCGTAACGTGAAGTATATTAACGACACCGAGCTATCCAAACATGTTTGGAAACTGAAAATGGAAAACAGACAGGTTCACATCAAGTGGTCTATAATAAAACAAGTAGCGGCGTATAAACCCGGCGCAAGAAGATGTAACCTGCATGTGCCTCGAAGAAAAACTACAGATCATGAAGGCGAGGAAAAGACATAAACACTATCTAAATAAACGAACAGAATTACTAACTAACTGCAGACATGTAACTTAACACCCAATTAGTCATATAGCCATAGTGTTTAACATTTAATAATGAACAAGACGCCTGCTCAGGCGTTCACTTGGGCTACTGATTTGGCGGCAAGGCATGCAAGCGAATATGAAGCGAGTTCGGACTTTCGTTTTATTGCCAATGAATCGCTGTTGGAAAAGTTTACCGAGACCTGTAAACCTGCAAACCATTGCAAAGATTCTCTCCAAGATGAGAGAAACACAGATGAGAGATCTTCAGATCAATCATGAAGACGGAAAGAACAGCCAAGGACAAACATATTATTACTCGGGCCTCCCCCCCTTGGGGGGAGAGCACGAGTCTTAGAAAGGGCTCTGTTTATTTTTTTTATTTTGGCAATGTCGCGAAATGGCAATTATTGCATCATTGTTGACTAAATTAGTAGACTAGTGAGCGAGACTATGAATGTGGGATTACTACACATGCGCAGTGAAGTTATCCCCAAAACAATTTTGCCCCCCCGCAGTCGTTTTCATCATCCCGATCAACCTCTTACCCAGGCTTTCCACCTTTGCGAAACTGAAAACACTGCGTATATTTCTGATTTATTTACTCATCTGATCTGACACATTTCTTCGAGTGCTCTTCACTGAAAATCTTTGATGTGGTTGGCAAGTATCTTGATCTTATATACGCTCACAATCCAGATCGCTTTTGAAACGGGTTGGTCTACGATTTCGAGAACCTGTACTCGATCAAATTATATGTTTCCATTACGCTTTTTGTCTACTAAATGTTTAATAATTTAATATGAGACTCAACATATGAATGCTTGCATATGAATGCTGTATGGAAATATGTTAACTGTTCTGAGGTAGCTGTAATATTTTTATAAGCTTTGTTGCCTGTATTGTTTATTGTTATGTAATTATACAAAATAAAGTCGATGCTACAGTTTATTGTTTCATATTATACCAAGTAGAAGTACTATTATTAAAGTATGCAATGTTGCTATATATCGAATTAATTACCCTGTTTCACTTGATATTGTACCAGTAAGCTTAAATGGGGCTCCAAAATGTTCTGGGTTATCAGTAAGTTTGTATCGATTGTTCATATTATATGCGAATGCTTACAAATGAACGTACAGTATATAAATCTCTGACACTCATTGTTGCCATTGACTTGAGTAACCCTGTTTCACTCGATATTTTACCTGTAAGCTTAAATGGGGCTCCAAAATGTTCTGGGTTATCAGTAAGTTTGTATCGATTGTTCATACATGTATTATTATACACAAATGCTTACAAATGAACACACAGTATATAAATCTCTGACACCCATACCAACTATCAAGATCAAGGAGTAAAGAGTTTGTTGTTGTTTGACCTTGCTACTGCCAGCTAAATGCATGGTTTGATTTACTGCCATGCCTTATACACTGAGAAAAAGATTAACTGATTTAATGCTTGCTCAAACTGAACCTGTTTGCCGGACTGACCATATGAATTCTTATTACATGAGCACAGGCCGGCTCGCTTGCCAGGCTGACCCTGTTGACTAGAACTGGATTAGGTCAGCAAACAGGATGGCTCATTTGGTGGGGCAGACTTCTCAGTAAGCCAGCTTGGATACTGAGCCAACTCACCTTCATATAATCAAAGCCATTGGCCAACACTATGTTATGGGTTTGTAATGATGGAAAATTTAACCACCCCTGCACTGACAGCTGTATCATTACATGTACCATTGTACCTACAACTATAGATTTGTGTATATTGAATTCAAATCACTGAATTTGCCTACAATGTCTTTCAACAAGCCACAACCTCAAGTAGCCCGAGTTAACGCCTAGTAGGCCGTAGGATGAGAGTCGAAAATATGCTTATAAAACAGATTCCGTTGCACCCCTCGTGGAACTAAGTAATTTTTGCTTAAATCAAAAGATAAGAACTTATTTTATCAGAATCCACTGCTCCCCAAGCGACAAAGTTGCACAAATTGAAATAAAAACCCTCCGAAGTTCGGTTTGTTCGCAAATTCTACGTAATCCGCCATTTCGTGTTGCTATGCCACAAGTGCTTTAGTATGATTGGCCAGTTGAGAACCGTCAGCCAATAAGCAAGCGCAAAAGACCGGATGTTTCTTCGCAAGGTAAACACACGCGATGAAACATGGAAGTGTTCGGTGAGTTTTTACACTTTATTATGTTTAATAGTCTCAGGAATATTTAAGAACAGTCTAGTCTTCTGACAAACCGATTGGATTCTTACAATCTTGAGCATAGCATCGACAAACAGGGTGCATCGCTGGTTACTTTTGTAGCAACTTTATACAAGCTGCGCTGTGGAATTTTCACATAAAACCAAATCGTTGCAGGATACTGGCATAGATGGTAGAGTTAACCATTTTACGTCAAGACTTCCCTCAGATACTTGCCACCCACCAGTTTCACTCTGTAAGCCAACTGTTTTCCAACTTGTATTTGCCGGCTGTAGCCTGTAGCCAGATATTTTGTTGGTGCCAATGAATAGGAAGCGACACTACAGCTACCACCAACTAGTGCATGAAATCCCAGAAGTTTACTTATCGTGCACTGGATAACAGTTTCTTTTCTTAGCAGTTCCACCAAGCACCCATGTTTCCACATCTTGATTTTGTCCTATGAAATGAACTAAAAGACAACACATCTGTGTCCCTACACACTACTAAAAGCTTATTGTAGCTGTTAGTAACTGCATCACAGCATGCAAAACAATATGTGTGTCAGCTTGTTCATGGTTGCATTTCGAATGCACTATGTTGCCTGAACGTGTTGAATGTGCCTTAGTTGTGTCCTTGAATCCCATCACTTGTGACTAACTCACAACCAATTAGACACAAGGTATGCTTTATTTCAAGTTTTCCCAGACTTTTGGCAGTGGTAAATCGTCTTGATCAATCACTTTGCAAATAGGTCTCTTATTTGTGCTTCGTCTAGTCCTAGTCGCTATTTTTGTTGATTGCTGGACATACAGTATGTATCAAAAAGTACATCAACCCACTTAACATTTGCATCAATGTAGTGAGTAACTGTCTTGAAGAATATTTTTGCATAGTCCTCAAATATTTTGCTATTATGCAGTTTAATAAGGTATTGAATAAGGGCACCAGAATTTCAATATCACCTGTCAAAATATCAAGCAAATCTGAATTGGATGTTGTGTTCATATTGCCATTTACTTTTGCCAAATGGCAGTATGTACAGTAAGGTGAGACCATGACCTTTATGTTTTGGTGTCAGTTTCCTTCTTTTTGAAGCTGAAAATATTATATCCTGAGCTATATTACAAGTCTAATTGTGCAACATATCTGTACCTGATGATGACTGCTGATCAGAATCTAAAACATCAGTGCCACCAAGTAGTAGTAGTGACGAATGATTTTGGTTAACATGGCATCAACATCCAAGAACTTCTTGGGTGTTTTCTAATTCGTTTTTGATGTGCAGGGCACTGTGAACCAATTGTTGAGAGGGAAAAGTTCATCTGTTTCATCTTCATCGTCTTCCTTTGTAACAGCTGACAGGTCAGCTGTTTATATGACAAAATCATACTTATCACTTGGATATATTAACAGATGTGCCTTTGGGTCAATTTCTCAAACAAAACCAGCCAATCACCCGTGAACTGTTGAACATCATCATAGAATATTTTTCTCCTTGATCTGTATAATCTTTGGGGAAATTTGATATTTCCCATTGAGCAAGTTTTGATAGAATGAAGCCATACAGTTCCCATATCATATACAATACCTTGATCCAAATCAGACAGAATCATAGGCATACTTGACTAGTTATGTCTGGGGGGGGGGGGGGGGGGGGGGGGGGGGGGCAAAAAAATTTGCCTGAAAAATTAAGAGTTGACTGTCAATCATCGGATGCAGTGTGGCATGTGTAACTTCATATGCGACTAGATTTCTCATCAGTTTCCTCACCAAAATAGGGGAGTACCGGTACTTAATCTATCGCATGTGATCTCTGGCATGTGATATAATTTTAAACTGGGCAACAGCAAACAACTCTAATATATTATGTTAATGTTAAAATAAATTACTTTAATATTAAAACAGTTCTAAATATAAATTTTTCATGAATATTTAACAGCAATATTACCAGAAATTTCTTTCAAAAAGTGACCGAAATTTTCATTTTTCAAACGTTTGGGGAACATTTGGCAATTGCCCCCCTCCTGGTGCGTTAACTCTACCATCTATACCAGTATCCTGCAATGATTTGGTTGTGGATGTACGAAGAAATACCACAGCGCAGCTTGTATAAAGTTGCTACAAAAGTAACCAGCGATGCACCCTGTTTGTGGATGCTGTGCTCAAGATTGTAAGAATCCAATCGGTTTGTCAGACGAATAGACTATTCTTAAATATTCCTGAGGCTATTAAACATAATAAAGTGTAAAAAACTGACCGTAATATTTATTTATTCAAGTGCTTTCCTATCTTCCATGTTTCATCGCGTGTGTTTACCTTGCGCAGCAACATCCGGTCTTTTGCGCTTGCTTATTGGCTGACGGTTCTCAACTGGCCAATCATACTAAAGCACTTGTGGCATAGCAACACGAAATGGCGGATTACGTAGAATTTGAAAGGCGAACACAGCGAACTTCGGAGGGTTTTTATTTCAATTTGTGCAACTTTGTCGCTTGGGGAGCAGTGGATTCTGATAAAATAAGTTCTTATCTTTTGATTTAAGCAAAAATTACTTAGTTCCACGAGGGGTGCAACGGAATTACGTCTTTTCGATGCTCATCCTACGGCCTATAGCGGGCGTCTTGTTATTATTATACTGTGTTGACATTTATCCCATGAAACTCTGTAATATTAATCATGAAATATTGTGTTTTTGTCCGATTTAAATCAATTCTATATCGAAATGATCACTTGAATCTGGCGAATCGAACGCTGTAGGTTTCGTCTACTTAAAATGTGAAGATCAGATGTTATATGAGAAAATGCGTATTAGCGATTAAAGCGAGACTCGTCTCTAAAATCAAAGGACATGGCTTCAAGATCTATTCGTTGTTTACCCGATGATTTAATGCTCTTATGTCCATTAAACCGATGTAATTTCGTAACAGATATGTTTCGTATACCTTGCCGTTGTTTTTTATATAAATTTTGACACACGAAGACCTTCAATCGAACAGATATTAGAAAAAATAACATTGCCGCGTCGGGTATAATATATCACAACAGCATCAGCATGTTTTATAGTGCCTGTCACTTCATTTATCACTTCATCAATGTTCTTCATTCTTCCATTTACAGCAATTGAGCAAACATATTTCAGTACAATTTAGCAGCACATTTAAACAGTTTGATCGATTCAATAAAACATGTAAACATAGATTTGATCGAGTACACATCAGCGTACGATAATAATGGAGACCGCGGAACAACCTGTTTCGAAATCGCTCATCTTTTACTTTTAGTGTAGGTCTACCGCTATCGGTGTCTGCGATTGTAAGTAGTGTGAGCATGTTTATTATTAATATACTTGCCAGCCACATTCCTTATCAATCTTATCACAAATTTGCTAGAGTCTTGAAGTTGATCAATGGCAATGGCGACCAAAGAAGCGTGGATGAATATAAGGTCAGCGCTCGTTTTCATCACTGAAACAGTCATGACGTCATGAGAATAAACACTGAAACAGTCATGACGTCATGAGAATAAAGAAAACGAAATAATCACGTCAGTTTGATAGATGGGAATTAGTTGCATTTTGTTGACCAGAAAAATAAAAATAATAAAAATAAAAATAATACAGAAGTGCAGCCCGTTTTAAGACTTGGTGCTACCCCACAGGGGGTAGCCCAAGTAATTATATCTGTCAGTTGCCTAATGATCGCAATAGCGTGAAACTCGGAGTAGCGACAAAAACATTCAAACCTTTATTGTTTGATTACGCTCTACCTACTATGGTATTGAGCGCTCTTTTGCCTTACGCCAACTTCGTGACTATTTTGTTTCAAATAGTCTTTAGTATATATATATATATATATATATACATATATATATCTGTTTTCAGAATTGAATAACGCGGTTCAAAACGAGGGTAGGTGATTTTATTACATAATATACGACAATTTTATTATAGTATACAAAATATGTTTGTTAACGGGTTGTTTAAGCAATTGAAGTTTACAGTTTGATTACTCAGCTTTGCATCTGTGGCGAACGTTAGTTAATGGTCAATTTGAACTCTGAAGATGACATTGTAGTCAAAAATTACGTTTGGTAGTTTCTAAACTTTTAACCTGTTTGTAAGACAGCGAACATTATGATGTATGAAGCGAACATTATATGATGTATGTAGTGTATTATATGTACACACCAGTTTGTGATCTGAAAAATATGATTAATATATTCCACTTGTACGTATTCGTCTGGAATATTGGTGTGCAGATGATCCAGAAGTGATCCATAATCGGTTGTAGGAAGGTAGATGGAACTTTTGCTTATATGAGGGACCAAATATTTTAAGTATCTGCTGTTTCTGACCTTCATCTGATAGCCAGTCAATGTTGAAATCGCCACATATTATGCAATACTCTTGTGTAAATTTATCTAATAAGCCAGTTCGTAATGTCGACTGCGCATCAAAATGACGTGTTCTGCGTCGGGATTAGACTTATTTGAATTCATAACATCAGCCTAAAACCACAATATACATTCGCATTTCTATTTACACTTGCAAATTCGTTATACTGAATTCCCCAGCCTGATGTTATGAATTGAAATAAGTTTTATCCCGACGCACTGGCTTAATTATTGTCTTAGAATAGTCAAATGAACACTAAAGATTCCTTATCGACTCACTCCTTGTCCCAACTACAGTATTATTATAAGTAATACCATGACTTGAGGGAAATTAGCGATTAAATTGCCCGTCGCCGAGGGAAGTTTTGTGAAAGTCCTCGGGCTTCGCCTTCGGACTTTTACAAATCTTCCCGAGGCGAAGGGCAATTTAATCGCTAATTTCCCGACAAGTCATGGTATCAGTTTGTAATATTATAATCGCCGAGGAAAACTCAGGGAAGTATGCTGAGATAAGTTTAGGTGTTTGATTTTGTATGGTTCAGTGAAGTTGTTTACGAGTTTTATTACTATTGATTGAAGTAATTATACCTTTGGGAGATGCTTTGTGTTTGTCAGAGATATGCAAGTTCTACGACTATCTATAATATTATATCTATAATAGATATGCAAGCGTATTCGTCTGGAATACGTAGATATGCAAGCGGGAAATTTAGTAAAAGAGAAAGGATTTCTTTGTCTACTAATTTTCCCCTGCATGGTTGATGAGGGAAAATTAGTAGACAAAGAAATCTTTTGTTTTCTACTAAATTTCCTGGGGAAATTTAGAAGACAAAGGCGTATGCATGGGTAATGAGGAAAATACGAGGTTTACATTCCCGGAGAGAACAAAAGAATCCGAGGCGATCATGGTATTACGTCCTATAAATGCCTCTTATGAGCAGCTGGAACTAATCAGAAATATTTTGAATATAGAAATTCGCTTCGCGCGAAAATATTCGCAATTTTCCTTTGTTCTGTGAGATATCGTGTGGAACTAATTAGAAAAGACAAAGGGAAAAGTCGAGTACTGTATGAGCACAGCATATGAGTATGCGGGCACAGAAGGGGACATAAGCCTTTCTGAGCGCAGGCCCGAGCGTGCCAGTTGCTCCATATTGTAAACACCGTACTGCAATTCATTTATGAGGATGTTATAATATGCCAAATAAAAGCAAATATAACGTATTCAAATCTTGTGAAATTGTTGTAAATCCATCAGCCATTGATCACAACAGTTAGTCCTTCAAATGCCAGGAACAGTGAGTGATTTTAGAAATGTTGATCGAAACGCAAAGTTGTCAAGTCAAGCGACGATTTATCAATTTAGAAACGTAAACACTCATCAAGTAAAACAGAATCAGGGAGCTTATGCCTGAAACTTATAAGAATAGAAACCATTCTAAGACACACCAGTATGGAAAGAAGTGAGAGGGAAAGCCAGAAATTAAAAAGTGAGCTAGAAGTACTCGATAATATCAAGTCTTCTATAATCAAGCAAGAGATATAGATCTTACTTCGGGTATACCGGACACAGAAATTTGCAGGAGTAAAATGTTAGCTAGCACTGTATAGAACTGCCTCGTCCTTTAAAAAATCGTTTATTTTATCTATAATAGGTTTAATTCATGAATTGGACAACTTCAGGACAAAAATAAACGGGATTTTTTAAAGAACGAGGCAGTTCTATACAGTGCTAAATTTCTGTATCCGGTACACGAAGTAAGAGCCGCTAGTTTATGGGTCGCCACCTACCTATGCTATCAAGTTTTGTGATTGGTTGATTAAAACAATAAAAAAAATAGAATCAACCACAAAGAAACCAATGTCCTAACCCTAACCACTTTGTTCCATATAGCCAATCACAAAACCTGTTCATTTTAGGTAGGTATTTACTGTAGTTTATTATGAACAGAATACCAGTAACACTTACTACTAAATGGTCATTAAACCGTGTCAAATTGTTGAAAATTGTCATAATAGAATTGCTTCGTTCTTTAAAATTACATTACTCTAGGTTTAGCGAAAAGTAATTAATAAATACCTTTTCACATTCTTGATTTATGTCCGTAAATTTAAGTTAAAAAGTTGACGGATATTCTATATAATCGCTCCTGGATCGCTGAGCTATCAGTTGGCGGCTGGCCATGGTATTTGGTTATGCTATGCTAAATTATAATCACCTGCATATTTTGAAAACAATATATTTCTGAATTTTGAACAATAATATGCAATTCATCTTAGAGTTTACATATCATGACCAGTTGTCATGGCCTGCTTCGCCACTACAAAATAGTGAAAGCTCGGGAAAAAGCAGCTTGTTATCGTATGGGGTATATACGTCTGGTTCAATGCTAAACACATTGAAAATTCATCGTCTTAACGCTGACCTTATTATTTCATAATGTTGACCTTATCTTACGCTAAGGTTAATTCCATGCACCTTATTTTGCTTATAAATATGCAAACGTTCCAGTACGTTATTCAGACTCATGCAGCACAAACGTTTACAATATCAATGACTGCTCCTGCATAAAATGTTAGGAAAGAATTTATGTGCATATTTAAAACAAAAAGGAAGAGAAGTTAATACCAATGTTAGTGGGACGAGGCTTAGACTCGTCAGATCTTGATATATACAAGGTTTTGCTTACAAGACAAGCATATAGGACAACCCAAATAAACACTTTTCAACAACACGGCGTTGACAAAAGGCGTGAGTTAAGGTCCAAAAACCGAATAAATTACAATGTCATGGAAATAATGATAACGGTATAGATATCTTTTATTTATTTTAATTAGGAAAACATAGTATGTAAAATGTTATACTCATGCTATAAAAGTCTGTAACACATTCTTTTAATTTTAAACTGAGAGACTTATCCAAGAGAGAAGACTTGAGAATCCGCGGTTGGATTCTTCTCCTGGAAGCTCGTCGTTTGGTCTTGACCACTCCTTGTTTACATTATTCTCTCTCCTATCAAAGTAACCCAAGTAATTGGTTATTGCCCACGGAACTTGTAATTGGTTATTATAAAACCCAAGTAATTGGTTATTGCCCACGAACAAGGAATAACAGCAAATGGGAACGTAAGATGTTTTGGATATGTTACATCACGGCAGGGCCTTTTTTAAGGATTTTCCCGTGGGGGGGCATTTTCCTAAAAGGGACCTTCGTAGCCAAAATATAGGTTTACTGTTTCTGAGGCAGGCTTTTCGTATATATATATATATATATTTGTCTGCCATTTTATTTAAAAATATTTTTTCTACAGTTCATGATCAGTGGCAGATCCAGGGTTGTTCGAAAGGGGTAACGGTAATCTAGTCTGGGGGCATGCCCCCTCAGGAAAATTTTTAATTTTGCAAAGCCCAGAAGTGCTTTTACGGCGATTTCTGATAAGAATTTTTGCGAAATTAAGGCACCACGCCATTGCTAAAAATGCACGATTACATAGGGCATCAAGATTATGAAACACTTTAATATATAAACTCAGAAGTAGTACGGAACCAATATAAACACTTTAGCCTTTAGGCATCTTCATAAGCTACCAAAACATTGTGCTTATAATCGGTCATATATATAATATTGCGTTTATCATATTATGGTAAAAAACAGAAAACACTTGTTTGCGGGATTTTTAAATGGGGGACGCGCGCCACGTAGGTCAACATAACAATTTCAGTAAGTCTATAAGTTGTTAATTAAGGGCTAAAACTTACTTTCCATTTGTTTAATTTTTATTCCTTGCTTATTGGTTGATTAAATTTAAGAAAAAGGGACTTTTCCTTGGGGGGAAAAAATTGATTAGTGGTGGCACAAGGGGGGACTGGGGGGGCAAATGCCCCCCAGCTTGATAGTTAAAAAAGGCCCTGCATCACGGAGGACAATACTTGTACAATCGTTCGTGTGCCTCACCATTGATGCGCTCTTGGCGTGCGCCTCAATATTGAAGCGCTCTTGGCTTTTTGAAACTAGCACTTTGGTTAACAACATCAAGAGTCATTAAAATTAATTTGTATAACCAAAATCCTCAAATATTTCATGTCTAAAATAATGTATATTAACTCCTTCAGCACTTACTCTCGCGGCCTCGATACATACGCAAAGTATACAAAACAACAGAAACTTTAGAATTCTTGTGAGAAAAATAGATTATCATCGCATCTACGAGTGAGTCACAGGCTGCCTTTGATTTGGCTACAGTTACCATTTAATGTAAATTTTTGTATAACAATATAGACTTTGGATATCCATTCTCTGTTAATGCTACGGTTATAAAGTTTCAAAACTACCTATACAGTTTGTTATTCTGCTGTTGCTATTATTTATTTATTTTCTTTTTTCTGATAGTTTCATTGAATACTTTTATTCGTATTTTGTGTATTTACATAATGTTGGCCATCATCGATCTTTGTCAATGTTATTTAATATATCTGATGCAACATCCAATGATATTAAGAATTTGAGAGCTGGAGGCTCTGTAAAAGAACATTTTAATGTGAATTTTTTGTAGTTGTCCATGACAACTATTTGATATAATCAAAATTCGCATTCGTGTTTGGCAAAATATTTATAATACCACGACTACGTATTAATAGCATTTCTATCAATTAAACACATTACGAAATTTTACTCGAGGTATTTAGAAAAAATGTCACGTGTGTTATTTTTGCTAAAAACCCCTGATGTCCTTAGTCAATCAGTAGTAGGTAAAGTTGATTAAAAATGTTGTCCCCTCGCACGTCGCGAAGCGTCGGCCGAAGGCCTGAGGGCGAGGGTGCTAATATCGACTGGCGTTTAGTCCCTCATGACGGGAAATCCTAGCAAATCCAGTCTTACATTTAGTTTATTTGTTTATGAGAGGGGATCAACGGCCCAACCTCGTCCCCAGGGCCTTCGCGGTGCGACGACGGCCGTCCTCATGCATTCATGTCCTAAAACTCTATATTTAAACACGAAAAGTACGTATGTTTTGTCGGGATATAAGGTGAATGAAGATTTGTGTTCAAAATGTTCATAAAATGCAGTGTTCAAAAGATACAGTATCGTCGGCGTAAAAATAACAAGTTCGCAAATTTTAAATGGCGTCAAAAGGTAAACCCGTTTTCCCTTTTTTGATGCTGTTAGTAATCAGTTACAAAGATATTTCGCAAATATGTCGGAGTATGTTATTCAGGCTTTCATTTGATGTATAGCATGAATTGCTAGAGTTAGTAGTTCAAAAGATATCGTCGTGGGAATATATCTAATTATTTTTTTTTGAGGTCCGTAACTCAGGTCTGTAACTAAAATAGAGCCTTTTGATTGGCTGAGTACGAGGTCCGTATCACACCAGTACGGACTTCTCGCAACTTTTCGCGCCAAAAAATTGCAATTTTTTTGACACGTTATTTCCCGTTTTGGTCGGTCCGTACTGGAAAAATATTTTCCCTCAATCTCAGAAGCGGCCCTCGACCTTCGGTCTCGGGCCGCTTCTGAGACTTCGGGAAAATATTTTTCCAGTACGGACCTCCCAGCCGGTAAATAACATATATATATTTATCAGAATTTGTCAATCCAATTCGAGCGTCATTTTCACTTTTTAAAGCTGGCAATCAGTCCCAATGTATTTTGTAGGTATGTCAGAGTCTGCTAATCAAGCTTTCATTAGAAAGCCCTTGAACAACCACAATTGTGGTGCAAATAAGAAGCGACGAGGGCAATTTGTGAAACTTTGAAAACACAAGTGAAATTAAACATTAATTTTACGTGGAACCATGTGATAAAACCAAGCGTGAAAAACAACCATACATCCACTGAAAGTAAACGCTACATTATAACCAACTTAATTGTTGAGTTAAACATCGACAAAGAGAACGGGGGAGCTCGGATTTACAAGTAAAACAACATAATAACTTAAGTGTTTCCCACTGGCATCTCAACCAATAAGGTACAAGTAATTTTGCCATGAATTTAGGAAAAATGCTCTCCTCATTAGCCAATTATATTCGAGTAATTTTGCCCTCTATATGATTAGCCTATTTACTCTACAGTGCTGGTAGTTTGGGTGAAAAAACATGCAGACTATAGCTGTGTTTACGACCTGTTGTAGTATAAACAAGCATTACTGTATACTGGTCAGTGTTGATATGCACGCTTCTGTAGTGAGTAAGGGAGTGCTCGGAGTAGACAGACAATACATAAATAAATCTTTTATTGATCCATCTTTGGTTAAAAATACAATGGATTTACAATTTGATAAGGTTATAAAGTTTTCGAATAGATAATTTAAAAGAATGTTATTAAAAAAAAAACAAAAAAACTAACTAAGAAGACGGAAGTAATGGTTATAAAAGTTCACAAGCACGAGCAAGAAAGGAACGTTTATGTCTTTCGGTTCCCGAAAATATAGAAATCCGTCCGTTGCGTTTATTTCCTCTTAAGTTATATTCATGGTGATTAGGCTCAGGAAGTAGACTGCGACAAGGATGACTTAGGTCATTCATTAATTTTTCAGCTTCGCGTTTGGTACTGGCCACTCTCCTGGCGCTTAAATCAGGAAGAATATCCCCATCCAAACCAAGAATCCGCAGACTTATTTTCTGTATCCTCGCAATTTCGTTATCAAGGAAGCTTGGAAGGCCTCCCCAAACAGGAGAAGCATACTCTACAATAGGTCTAATTTTTGACAAGAATAAAGTAAGACCAACCTCACAAGGTAAATGGGATTTTCTACATTCTCTTAAAAGAAAGAGCAAACGATTAGCTTTTCGTGTTAATCACTTCAGTGTGAGTGTTCCATTTAAGATTGTTTTGGAACCACACCCCGAGTAACTTGAAGGCGTCAACTCTTTCGACAACTTCATCGTTGATTAAAACAGGCGGTGGTTCTAGTATTGAGTCGGTAAAACATATCCACATGTCTTTAGTTTTCCTAACATTGATAACCATTTTATTTAACGCGGCCCAGGTCAGGATAGCATCAACAGCGTCTTGAATGTAATTAGTGTCGACAGCTCCAACTGCTTGATCTATTGTGCAATCTGCGTATTTACAGTTATTTATGTTCATGGGATTTGGGATGGCGTCCTCTAAGTCATCGATGTGTACATTGAAAAGCATAGGCGAAATCACCGAGCCCTGAGGAACACCAGCAGGGCACATAGCACTAGTTGATAGATGATTAAATAATTTAACTTGCTGAGTCCTCCCAGAAAGGAAGCTTTGAATCCATGTCCAAAAAGGCTTTGAAACTTTCATGAGGGCAAGTTTGTGGAGAAGGATTTTGTGGTCTACTAAGTCAAACGCTTTTCGAAAATCGATGAATACAGCATGAATACCTTTCTTTCTTTACATGGATGAGTGTCAAGCTCATATCCTCAGAAAAATTATTCTGAGTTACTAACTGCATATTGACCGAGCGTGATGTCTGTGAAATATACAGTGAAATATCGGACCGAGGTTTCTTAGTACGGACCGAGCGAGCGCAGCGCGCCGAGGTCCGTACAGACCGAACAAGCGAGGTCACTCAACGAGAAGTTTTCGACAGCAATTTGGTTGGCTTTCTTGACTCCGCTTACTTCGTTCGGAAGCATTTGTTGGCTTAATTTTCAGATCTCCTGCTGGCTATTTGTCGAGTCTTCTTGGACTTCTTCTTTGTCTTTGTCTTCGTCTGATTAACATAACTCGCTTTCCGAATGCTCACTATCACTCATGATGAGTGAAAAGTAAGCTATGGAAATTTAAACATGATATTTCGAAGAATTTGTGCCTTTTGAAGTTCTAGGGCATTATCACTTTTCGTAATGCCCTCGCAATTCCCGCGGAGGTCATTACAGCAAAATCCGGACCGCAAATTAACCAATGACATTGCGAAATTCAACCGGAAAGTAACCCTGGCTATATAATAAAATGATTATATACTGATTCTATTGATATACTGTATGTCCTATGCGGGTTGAATTTACTACATCAGTTAACACATCCAAACATTACTGATGTATAGTAACTGCCGCATAGGCACTTATATCATTTGAACCTTCTCGATCACCCAAAACGACTTTTTACTTCCTTATAAGGAGTTGGTCCTACCATGCTCCGCTATAATATATATATATTATATATATATATATATATATATATATATATATATATATATATATATATATATATATATATATATATATATATATATATATATATATATATATATATATATATAGGTATAAGAAAGAACTTCTTCAGGCAAAGTATACAAAACAGTATTTATTTCCATACGTTTCGCCGATTAGGGCTTCTTCAGTGGAATAATCTGTGATAAAAGATATCGTCCTCTATATATACAATTTAGTTTAAAAGTTAAACAAAAGAATAATACAATATGTAAATATAAATAAAACAAAGACTAAATAGAAAGTGCTCTTCCTATACATCCGTTCATAATATTCGTGGAATGTTTCTTAATTTCAAGTGCTTCTATTGTTTTACGTTCGTTAAAATATTTAATATTAGCGTGTAGTATTTCCCATATAATAGGGGAATTATCTATTTGATTACCGACGCTATGTGTCTTTAAATGACTAAAAACTGTCTGTGTTTTCATGCTAAGATGTTCCTTAACTCTAGTCCCAATGCTTCGTCCGGTTTCACCAATATAGACTATATGGCAATGCGAGCAAGTAATACGATAGACACAGTGTTTGGTATTGCACCGATTTTCTTTCACAGCCAGTAAGCATGTTTTACAATTTTCCGGGCAGTTTTGCTTCTCTCTTGGTGGTGCGAAGACTCGTGACAACGGCTTTCCGTTCATAAAATGGACCCTGATACCACTTATTCCAGAACGGCGAACAACCGCCAAAGCGCGTCGCTTCATTTCTTCATTGATATACGGTAACTTAAGACAGATGTTTTTTTCCTGTTCTTCCTTACGCACAGGTGCGGTGTGTAACGTATGTCTAATGACCGCTTTCACAAACCTTTTCGGGTATCCATTTTTAAGAAATATGCGTGTGATTGTGCGAAGAGATTTCGTTCTCGACGAGGGATCTGTTGAACGTGAAATAGCTCGTCTAGTTTCTCCCACCAAAATAGCACGCTTCGAGGATATCGAACCATGACTATCCCAAGGTGTAATGGATTCACTATGGATGGGTTTAATGTAAAGCGTAGTGGTAAATGTTTTCTTGATGGAATCAAATAAAACCATTGTGTCTAAGAATGGTATCTGATTATCCTTAGGCATTTCAATTGTGAACTTGATGGCGGCGTTCAGGTTGTTGACTACGGACAATAGATCCTCAGGAACAATTGTATTCGACATCCACACTACAAAAATATCATCAATATATCGCTTTAAGATAACTGATCCATAATATATATCAAGTATCTGTGAGTCGAGTTCGTTCATATATATGATGGCAAGTGTTGGGGCAAGGTTATTGCCCATAGCGAGACCAGTCTTCTGGCTGTAGCCTTTACCTCCAATTAGTACTACATCGCTTGTCACACTTAGTCTGAGAAGTACTTCGAAGTCTTCACCACTCAAAGCGAATAAACCAGTATCTGATTTATGTTTCAGAAAGAAACGCTTTACAGTGGTGAAGACTCCCGGGGTGTCGATGTTTATGTCTTCTAGTGGTATCGAGCCATACAGGTTACAAACATCAAGACTACAGAAACCATGAACTTCTCCTTCGATGTCAGATAGAAACTGCACAAATTCCTCGGTGTTTTTGAGATGGGAAGGAACGTATTTCAATAGAACGTTTAGTTTGTTGGCGAGGTATTTTGATAAATCAGTACCTGGAGTATCTGTAGCAGCATGTATTGGTCTACCTTTTAACGTTCCTTCTTTGTGATCTTTTGGTAAACAATATACAGGACATGGTAGTGGTTCGCTGCAAATATTAGACTTTATTTCTCGATATAATTTAGGATGTTTTTTCTTATATTTGTCGGCGATTTTGTTGAGCTGTCCATTGAATCGTATCTGTTCTGTTCTTGGAAGATTTATCTTCTTTTCTTGGTAATTTCCTGTTTCAATCGTACATTTCTTGACTATGTCTTCGTAGTGGGTGGCGTCTAGTGCAACAAGTCGTTTGGATTTGTCTGTTCGAATAATACTTATTTTCTTAGAGGGAAGGTGATACTGCAGTCGCTTCGATTTAAGAATTTCATTACCGGATTGTTCACATTCTTCTATAATACGCGCAATCCCGCCTTTGAATTCGTTTATAGCTCTTTCTGGTATATGCTGTTCTTGTAGTCTATCTGTCGCTGATTGTAAACTGGCTTTTGATGTTAAGCAAAACTTAGGCAAAGATTTCGGGTCAGCATTTACGTAAGAAGGACCTTTATTCAAGATGGTAACCAAAGTTGGATCCAAGTTTTCCGTTGACAAATTACTGAATCCTCGTGATTGTTGTTCAGCTGGTTGAGGTACAGAGCTTTTGGTTTGTTGGTTCAATAAGGACTTGAGCTTGCGATCTTTCTTTTCTCTGAGGGACTCTTGTAATCTAACAAGATGTTGATCTTCATCATAACACAATGGGAAAACACAGCAACGGACTTTCGAGAGGAGATGATACTGAGTGTCCAGTGTTAACTGTAACCATTGGAAGCCGTGTTTTCTAACCAAAGCTTTTGCGAGATGGGAGTTAGTCGTGTTCATAAGGACATTCACAGTTTGTAGACCTTTGGGAATCACTTTTGCACGTTTGCAAGTACGGAGGAACGATATATTACTTAAATGGCGAACTATTTTTTTCGCTGTTCGATAACATGAAGGAAAAACAAAGGTATTCATCATGCCTGGTTATATAATATAGGTATAAGAAAGAACTTCTTCAGGCAAAGTATACAAAACAGTATTTATTTCCATACGTTTCGCCGATTAGGGCTTCTTCAGTGGAATAATCTGTGATAAAAGATATCGTCCTCTATATATACAATTTAGTTTAAAAGTTAAACAAAAGAATAATACAATATGTAAATATAAATAAAACAAAGACTAAATAGAAAGTGCTCTTCCTATACATCCGTTCATAATATTCGTGGAATGTTTCTTAATTTCAAGTGCTTCTATTGTTTTACGTTCGTTAAAATATTTAATATTAGCGTGTAGTATTTCCCATATAATAGGGGAATTATCTATTTGATTACCGACGCTATGTGTCTAAATTATACTGTTTTGTATACTTTGCCTGAAGAAGTTCTTTCTTATACCTATATTATATAACCAGGCATGATGAATACCTTTGTTTTTCCTTCATATATATATATATATATATATATATATATATCATCTAAAGAAAATTTCGAGTGTAGGAATACATACATTTTGAGACCAAACCGGGACCAGTTGCGAAAAATGCAACTTCAAAGCCTTCCGGCTGGAATTGAACCCGCGACCCTGCGATGCTTAGTGCAGTGCTCTGACCGCTGAGCTACGGAAGCCGTTGCCGAGAGTCTAGTCACGAGTTCTGTATATATGGTGGTGGTAATGCCGGGATAAGATTCTGGGTATATTATAGGTAATATTTGGCATTTCACCCGATTAAACTACATGTTCTAAGGATTTATGGTGAAGGAAAACCACCAGTGCTGGAATATATACATTTTAAGACCAAACCGGGACCAGTTGAGAAAAATACAACTTCAAGGCCTTCAGGCTGGAATTGAACCCGCGACCCTGCTGGCTGGGCTCTCGGCGGCGGATTCGCAATTTTCCCTTTCGTAAACGGTCATTTACCATCCCAAAGGGTCGTTACCATCCCAGCTCTCATAGAATGTTGGGTAAGCGGAGTGAAATTCCTCGTCGTCCCAAGGTTCCCGCATGGTGACATGCACGTTATGTAAATATTTAGTATTTGGTATACATGCAGCAGAAGAGCGTTCATGCAGAAGAAATTATACATGGCAAACTCTCAATCCTGGACCAGTAAATTCGATTTTGTGATCGGTAGTCACAACGTATATGTAGCCGATACTTTCCAAAAGTATCAATTAGAACAACGTATGCTGCGAGGTCTGTCAAAATATATTTGTAGACTGACAAAATATATGTCGACCGACAAAATATATTTGTCGACTGAAACTATTATTGCGCATTGCATATATGAACCACCGTAATATACTATATAACCATAAATGTAGTTAAGCATTTCTGCATTTGCCATGCATAGAACATAGTTAATTCGTAAAGTCACTTACTAGTCATAGATTTTTTTCAGTAGCCATAGCCATAGGTGATAAAACGTGTTGTGCTGCGTATAGGCAGTGTAGAAATACAAATCAAAATGTATAAAAAGGTTGGTGTACTGCTGAAATAGCGCGTAAGTTGTCTAACGTTTCGAGCGAAGGCCCTTCATCAGAGATTCTCAAACTCATTAATAATTCATGAGCTAATGATCCAATAATAAAGACCCATCTAGTCACAGGATTGCATTTGGATAACTAGGTGTGGACACATTTGATCGGCATACGTAATTAGGATATTTGAGGAAGATCACTAGTGATCTTCCTCAAATATCCTAATTACGCATGCAAAAACCTCATTTGAGAAGTTATGTAAACAACTCGAGCTCGTGTCCCACCGGGATATCCAAACACTCGAAAACAATGCACAAAACACTCTCGTGTTTTCATCCATTGTTTTCTCGTGTTTGGATATCCCGGTGAAACACTCGCTCTCGTTGTTCATATATAACGTGAAACATAAAGTGAAGTAATTATTATTTCACTTTACGTTTCACTCTCTGACGAAGGGCCGCTCGAAACGTTAGACAACTTACACACTATTTCATAGACTTGCTCCAAATCTGCATCTTGATTGTTTCGGGTTTGCTTAAATTTAATTCGCCATATAGATACTTGTTCGCTTTTTAGATAGAAATATTATGAAAGAACACGAGGAGCCGCGAAATAAAGTGTGCGGGAACCTTGGGACCACGAGGAATTTCACTCCGCTTACCCAACATTATATGAGAGCTGGGATGGTAACGACCCTTTGGGATGGTAACAACCGTTTACGAAAGGGAAAATTGCGGCGGCTTCCCTTGCTCGGTGGTCGGGGCGCTGCACTAGCATCGCAGGGTTGCGGATTCAATTCCAGCCGGAAGGCCTTGAAGTTGCATTTTTCGCAACTGGTCCCGGTTTGGTCTTAAAATGTATATATTCCAGCACTTGGGGTTTTCCTTCACCATAAATCCTTAGAACATGTAGTTTAATCGAGTGAAATGCCAAATATTACCTGTAATATACCCATTTATATATAAACCTTTCTTGCAAGGGGACTATAAATGTACAAAGAGCCAATTAGCAAATAAAACCTAATTTTAAATTTATGCTAGAAACTACCCATGTAGATATAAAATATGCTAGTGAAAATAAATACTGTCAAGGATTAAAAATGTCTTGTAGAAACTGGCCTTTAAATATAGAAGATTTGAAATAATTGACTGATTCGAAAGGCAGGGAGTTCCGTACATTTATATTTCATATTCTGAAAGATCGACCAGCTTCTGTTTTCATATTACAGTATATCGAGGAAAAGAAGAACTTTATAACTTCGTTATATCGAGTATTATGTCAACGTTAGGTCCGGATTAAAGATATAGTATTTTTCTCGTATTATGTAGATTTAAATTCTGAAAACAGATTTGAAATTACCGAAACTAAATACATAACATACGTGCCTATTTTATTACGCGAACCTGTATACCCATCGTAAAAATGTGTTTATTTGGAATTATAAATACTGGAAATTAATCTGCCATGTTGGTCTGCCAGGGTCCACAACGAATATTGGCCGATTGAAACGGGCCAGTCAAAAGGACTACTCGGAACTTACCGTTTGATCTTACTAATACTTATTCTGTAGTCCTACCATTTAAATCACTTAATGTTTGTGGTGGACGAAACATACGTCAAAACCAACAACTGGGACGATAACATAGCGTTTGCTGTTTTACAGCCGACGTATGAAAACTGGAAAACATCCATTAGTCACAAACAAGCTCTTACCGAGGGATATTTATCCACGCCCTGAAATCATAGGTCGTATATAAATTAACATAGTCAGTTGGAAATTGCTATAAATAATCTTTGATGAAGACTTTGAAGAAACGTAGCGTCTATTTTATAGCCAGAATAATGTACACAATTAAAGTTAAAAATAATGCTCTCATGTGAATTATTAAGTCATTACATGTTTTTAATACATTTCGTCAACCGTCCTGCTCTGAGTTAATTATGGCTTGAGTTATTTATTAAATTTTAGCTATTCTACATAGATATTGTACATATATTTGTCGTTCAATTATTTGAACTGTAGTTAGTTTATTTTGGTTTAATTTAGGTTAGTTTACTTTACTTTTTAGTTAATATTTGTAAATAATTATTAACTTTTGTAATATTTTTGTAAATCCATGCCCCCCTTGGAAACCTACATATTGCTGAATGGGTTAGCGTGGTAAAATAAAGTTTTACTTACTTACTTTTACTTAGAACGTGGACCTAGGCTACAAGGGTGAGTCGCAGGTTGGAGTCGTATAACAATCACTCCTTCTTACGTTTCCATTGAGTCGTAAGAGTCGCGATAATACAATATGAATTATTATTTTCATTATTTATTTATTTTCCCTCTTCTGTTAGGAATAATTGTGAATCATGGGTGAAGTAGTGGGACAAGAGATGAGGATTGAAAGCGATGAAATCGGAAAAAGTGAAGTCGAGGATGGGCCAGATTCCTATTTTAAAGAGATTGAAGAAAAGAGCTTGATAGAGATAGACAAAGAAGATGGGCTAGGTGAAAAAAGTCGTAAAACAACGTAAGGCTGCTTAAATATTATCTTTTTACTATATTCCAAGTGTCAATTTTTCTTGCGTTGCAATAAGCGGGCTTAGCGTTAAAAAAATCGTATTGGTAAATATAGCTATAACATTCCCTTACGCAAAGCACATTGTGATTGGTTGATATGTGATCACGTGACCTGCAACAAACAAGCTGCTACCCACTAAAGTAGGTGAGCGGGCAACATTCATTATAGCCAGAGGGTAACATTGCAATGCTTCCCGTTTGCGCACGTGATGAGGCCGTGACAGTGTAGTAAAATGTATCACGTGATACTGATGAGAAATTAATGAAAAATGACCGCCAATTGAAGGATAATCCCCTCGCCCGGCTCGAAGCGCCGGCCGAAGGCCTGAGGGCGAGGGTGCTAATATCGACCGGTGTTTTAGTCCCTTATCACGGGAGAGGCAAGCGAGTCCTGATCTCGGATCGACATCAATGGCTTTTTTAGTAGCCGTGGTAACAAAGGAAAATTTATGATTGAGACGGATTATTGGCAGTCGCAGCACAGGTTAGGTTACGTTGAACTTAATGGTTTTTTTGGTGCGTTAAATTTGAAGTTTAAATTTAAATTATGAAGCCGCCATTCGCCGACGGCAAAAGTTCAACTGTAGTGTTGACGGGCAAGATCACCAAGACTTGCACGAATAAAAGGTAAATAAATTAGTATTTGTCAAACAATGGCTAATAATAGTACAAGTTAGATGTGTGAAGTTGATCGTCCAGGTTGTCGTAGTCTTGAGAAAGAATGTTACGTTCACACACCTTTGATATGAGGACTTGTTGCAGCAGTATATAGGACTTGTTGCAGTATAGTTGTTGCAGCAGTATAGGACTTGTCGCAGCAGTATATGAGTTATCGCAAACAGTACTGTATAGGACTTGTCACCGAGAACTTGTCACATCAGTACTATATGTATATAATGTAGGACTTGTCGCAGCAGTATAGGATTTGTTGCAGCAGTATAGGACATGTCGCAGCAGTATAGGAGTTGTTGCAGCAGTATAGGACTTGTCACAGCAGTATAGGACTTGTCACACTAGTAGTCGCAGCAGTATAGGAGTTGTTGCAGCAGTATAGGACTTGTCACAGCAGTATAGGACTAGTCACGCTAGTATAGGACTTGTCGCAGCAGTATAGGAGTTGTTGCAGCAGTACAGGATTTGTCACAGCAGTATAGGACTTGTCACACTAGTATAGGACTTGTCACAGCAGTATAGGACTTGTCACACTAGTATAGGACTTATCGCAGCAGTATAGGACTTGTCACAGCAGTATAGGACTTGTCACACTAGTATAGGACTTGTCACAGCAGTATAGGACTTGTCACAGCAGTATAGGACTTGTCACACTAGTATAGGACTTGTCGCAGCAGTATAGGACTTCTCGCAGCAGTATAGGACTTGTCACACTAGTACAGGACTTGTCGCAGCAGTATAGGACTTGTCGCAGCAGTATAGGACTTGCCACAGCAGTATAGGACTTGTCACAGCAGTATAGGACTTGCCGCAGCAGTATAGCACTTATTGAAGCAGTACTGTATAGGACTTGTCACAGAGAACTTGTCAAAGCAGTACTACATGTATACTGTAGGACTTGTCGCAGCAGTATAGGATTTGTTGCAGCAGTATAGGACTTGCTTCAGCTGTATAGGATTTGTTGCAGCAGTATAGGACTTGTTACAGCACTATAGGACTTGTTGCAGCAGCATAGGAGTTATCGCAGAAGTATAGAAGTAGTTTCAGCAGTATAGGACTTGTCACAGCAGTATAGGAGTTGCCGCGCTTATTGCAGCAGTACTGTATAGGACTTGTCACAGAGAACTTGTCACAGCAGTACTACATGTATACTGTAGGACTTGTCGCAGCAGTATAGGATTTGTTGCAGCAGTATAGGACTTGTTGCAGCTATATAGAATTTGTTGCAGCAGTATAGGACTTGTTACAGCACTATAGGACTTGTTGCAGCAGCATAGGAGTTATCGCAGAAGTATAGAAGTAGTTTCAGCAGTATAGGACTTGTCACAGCAGTATAGGACTTGCCGCACTTATTGCAGCATTACTGTATAGGACTTGTCACAGAGAACTTGTCACAGCAGTACTACATGTATACTGTAGGACTTGTCGCAGCAGTATAGGATTTGTTGCAGCAGTATATATAGGACTTGTTACAGCAGTATAGGACTTGCCGCAGCAGTATAGCACTTATTGCAGCAGTACTGTATAGGACTTGTCACAGAGAACTTTTCACAGCAGTACTACATGTATACTGTAGGACTTGTCGCAGCAGTATTGGATTTGCTGCAGCAGTATATATAGGACTTGTTGCAGCAGTATAGGACCTGTTGCAGCAGTATAGGACTTGTCGCAGCAGTATAGAAGTTATCGCAGCAGTACTGTATAGGACTTGTCACCGAGAACTTGTCACATCAGTACTATATGTATATACTGTAGGACTTGTTGCAGCAGTATAGGATTTGTTGCAGCAGTATAGGACATGTCACAACACTATAGGACTTGTCACACTAGTATAAGACTTGTCGCAGCAGTATAGGAGTTGTTGCAGCAGTATAGGACTTGTAACAGAAGTATAGGACTAGTCACACTAGTATAGGATTTGTCGCAGCAGTATAGGAGTTGTTGCAGCAGTATAGGACTTGTCACAGCAGTATATGACTTGTCACACTAGTATAGGACTTGTCGCAGCAGTATAGGTCTTGTCACACTAGTATAGTACTTGTCGCAGCAGCATAGGAGTTGTCACAGCAGTATAGGACTTGTCACAGCAGTATAGGACTTGTCACACTAGTATAGGACTTGTCACAGCAGTATAGGACTTGTCACAGCAGTATAGGACTTGTCACAGCAGTATAGGACTTGTCACACACACTAGTATAGGACTTGTCGCAGCAGTATAGGACTTGTAGCAGCAGTATAGGACTTGTCACAGCAGTATAGGACTTGTCACACTAGTATAGGACTTGTCACAGCAGTATAGGACTTGTCACAGCAGTATAGGACTTGTCACAGCAGTTTAGGACTTGTCACACTAGTATAGGACTTGTCGCAGCAGTATAGGACTTGTCACAGCAGTATAGGACTTGTCGCAGCAGTATAGGACTTGTCGCAGCAGTATAGGACTTGTCACAGCAGTATAGGACTTGTCACACTAGTATAGGACTTGTCGCAGCAGTATAGGACTTGTCACAGCAGTATAGGACTTGTCACACTAGTATAGGACTTGTCACAGCAGTATAGGACTTGTCGCAGCAGTATAGGACCTGTCACAGCAGTATAGGACTTGTCACACTAGTATAGGACTTGTCACAGCAGTATAGGACTTGTCACAGCAGTATAGGACTTGTCACAGCAGTTTAGGACTTGTCACACTAGTATAGGACTTGTCGCAGCAGTATAGGACTTGTCACAGCAGTATAGGACTTGTCGCAGCAGTATAGGACTTGTCGCAGCAGTATAGGACTTGTCACAGCAGTATAGGACTTGTCACACTAGTATAGGACTTGTCGCAGCAGTATAGGACTTGTCACAGCAGTATAGGACTTGTCACACTAGTATAGGACTTGTCACAGCAGTATAGGACTTGTCGCAGCAGTATAGGACCTGTCACAGCAGTATAGGACTTGTCACACTAGTATAGGACTTATTGCAGCAGTATAGGACTTGTCACAGCAGTATAGAACTTGTCACACTAGTATAGGACTTGTCACAGCAGTATAGGACTTGTCACAGAGAACTTTTCACAGCAGTACTACATGTATACTGTAGGACTTGTCGCAGCAGTATAGGATTTGTTGCAGCAGTATATATAGGACTTGTTGCAGCAGTATAGGACTTGTCGCAGCAGTATAGGAGTTGTTGCAGCAGTATAGGACTTGTTACAGCAGTATAGGACTTGCCGCAGCAGTATAGCACTTATTGCAGAAGTACTGTATAGGACTTGTCACAGAGAACTTGTCACAGCAGTACTACATGTATACTGTAGGACTTGTCTCAGCAGTATAGGATTTGCTGCAGCAAGTATATATATAGGACTTGTTGCAGCAGTATAGGACCTGTTGCAGCAGTATAGGACTTGTCGCAGCAGTATAGAAGTTATCGCAGCAGTACTGTATAGTACTTGTCACCGAGAACTTGTCACATCAGTACTATATGTATATACTGTAGGACTTGTCGCAGCAGTATAGGATTTGTTGCAGCAGTATAGGACATGTCACAGCAGTATAGGACTTGTCACACTAGTATAAGACTTGTCGCAGCAGTATAGGAGTTGTTGCAGCAGTATAGGACTTGTAACAGAAGTATAGGACTAGTCACACTAGTATAGGACTTGTCGCAGCAGTATAGGAGTTGTTTGCAGCAGTATAGGAATTGTCACAGCAGTATAGGACTTGTCACACTAGTATAGGACTTGTCGCAGCAGTATAGGTCTTGTCACACTAGTATAGTACTTGTCGCAGCAGCATAGGAGTTGTCACAGCAGTATAGGACTTGTCACAGCAGTATAGGACTTGTCACACTAGTATAGGACTTGTCACAGCAGTATATGACTTGTCACAGCAGTATAGGACTTGTCACAGCAGTATAGGACTTGTCACACACACTAGTATAGGACTTGTCGCAGCAGTATAGGACTTGTAGCAGCAGTATAGGACTTGTCACAGCAGTATAGGACTTGTCACACTAGTATAGGACTTGTCACAGCAGTATAGGACTTGTCACAGCAGTATAGGACTTGTCACAGCAGTTTAGGACTTGTTACACTAGTATAGGACTTGTCGCAGCAGTATAGGACTTGTCACAGCAGTATAGGACTTGTCGCAGCAGTATAGGACTTGTCGCAGCAGTATAGGACTTGTCACAGCAGTATAGGACTTGTCACACTAGTATAGGACTTGTCGCAGCAGTATAGGACTTGTCACAGCAGTATAGGACTTGTCACACTAGTATAGGACTTGTCACAGCAGTATAGGACTTGTCGCAGCAGTATAGGACCTGTCACAGCAGTATAGGACTTGTCACACTAGTATAGGACTTGTCACAGCAGTATAGGACTTGTCACAGCAGTATAGGACTTGTCACAGCAGTTTAGGACTTGTCACACTAGTATAGGACTTGTCGCAGCAGTATAGGACTTGTCACAGCAGTATAGGACTTGTCGCAGCAGTATAGGACTTGTCGCAGCAGTATAGGACTTGTCACAGCAGTATAGGACTTGTCACAGTAGTATAGGACTTGTCGCAGCAGTATAGGACTTGTCACAGCAGTATAGGACTTGTCACACTAGTATAGGACTTGTCACAGCAGTATAGGACTTGTCGCAGCAGTATAGGACCTGTCACAGCAGTATAGGACTTGTCACACTAGTATAGGACTTATTGCAGCAGTATAGGACTTGTCACAGCAGTATAGGGACTTGTCACACTAGTATAGGACTTGTCACAGCAGTATAGGACTTGTCACAGAGAACTTGTCACAGCAGTACTACATGTATACTGTAGGACTTGTCGCAGCAGTATAGGATTTGTTGCAGCAGTATATATAGGACTTGTTGCAGCAGTATAGGACTTGTCGCAGCAGTATAGGAGTTGTTGCAGCAGTATAGGACTTGTTACAGCAGTATAGGACTTGCCGCAGCAGTATAGCACTTATTGCAGCAGTACTGTATAGGACTTGTCACAGAGAACTTGTCACAGCAGTACTACATGTATACTGTAGGACTTGTCTCAGCAGTATAGGATTTGCTGCAGCAGTATATATATAGGACTTGTTGCAGCAGTATAGGACCTGTTGCAGCAGTATAGGACTTGTCGCAGCAGTATAGAAGTTATCGCAGCAGTACTGTATAGTACTTGTCACCGAGAACTTGTCACATCAGTACTATATGTATATACTGTAGGACTTGTCGCAGCAGTATAGGATTTGTTGCAGCAGTATAGGACATGTCACAGCAGTATAGGACTTGTCACACTAGTATAAGACTTGTCGCAGCAGTATAGGAGTTGTTGCAGCAGTATAGGACTTGTAACAGAAGTATAGGACTAGTCACACTAGTATAGGACTTGTCGCAGCAGTATAGGAGTTGTTGCAGCAGTATAGGAATTGTCACAGCAGTATAGGACTTGTCACACTAGTATAGGACTTGTCGCAGCAGTATAGGTCTTGTCACACTAGTATAGTACTTGTCGCAGCAGCATAGGAGTTGTCACAGCAGTATAGGACTTGTCACAGCAGTATAGGACTTGTCACACTAGTATAGGACTTGTCACAGCAGTATAGGACTTGTCACAGCAGTATAGGACTTGTCACAGCAGTATAGGACTTGTCACACACACTAGTATAGGACTTGTCGCAGCAGTATAGGACTTGCCGCAGCAGTATAGGGCTTGTCACAGCAGTATAGGACTTGTCACACTAGTATAGGACTTGTCACAGCAGTATAGGACTTGTCACAGCAGTATAGGACTTGTCACAGCAGTATAGGACTTGTCACACTAGTATAGCACTTGTCGCAGCAGTATAGGACTTGTCACAGCAGTATAGGACTTGTCGCAGCAGTATAGGACTTGTCGCACCAGTATAGGACTTGTCACAGCAGTATAGGACTTGTCACACTAGTATAGGACTTGTCGCAGCAGTATAGGACTTGTCACAGCAGTATAGGACTTGTCACACTAGTATAGGACTTGTCACAGCAGTATAGGACTTGTCGCAGCAGTATACGACTTGTCACAGCAGTATAGGACTTGTCACACTAGTATAGGACTTATCGCAGCGGTATAGGACTTGTCACAGCAGTATAGGACTTGTCACACTAGTATAGGACTTGTCACAGCAGTATAGGACTTGTCACAGCAGTATAGGACTTGTCACAGCAGTATAGGACTTGTCACACTAGTATAGGACTTGTCGCAGCAGTATAGGACTTGTCGCAGCAGTATAGGACTTGTCGCAGCAGTATAGGACTTGTCGCAGCAGTATAGGACTTGTCACAGCAGTATAGGACTTGCCGCAGCAGTATAGCACTTATTGAAGCAGTACTGTATATGACTTGTCACAGAGAACTTGTCAAAAGCAGTACTACATGTATACTGTAGGACTTGTCGCAGCAGTATAGGACTTGTCGCAGCAGTATAGGATTTGTTGCAGCAGTATAGGACTTGTTACAGCACTATAGGACTTGTTGCAGCAGCATAGGAGTTATCGCAGAAGTATAGAAGTAGTTGCAGCAGTATAGGACTTGTCACAGCAGTATAGGACTTGCCGCACGTATTGCAGCATTGCTGTATAGGGACTTGTCACAGAGAACTTGTCACAGCAGTACTACATGTATACTGTAGGACTTGTCGCAGCAGTATAGGATTTGTTGCAGCAGTATATATAGGACTTGTTGCAGCAGTATAGGACTTGTCGCAGCAGTATAGGAGTTGTTGCAGCAGTATAGGACTTGTCACAGCAGTATAGGACTTGCCGTATAGCACTTATTGCAGCAGTACTGTATAGGACTTGTCACAGAGAACTTGTCACAGCAGTACGACATGTATACTGTAGGACTTGTCGCAGCAGTATAGGATTTGTTGCAGCAGTATAGGACTTGTTACAGCACTATAGGACTTGTTGCAGCAGCATAGGAGTTATCGCAGAAGTATAGAAGTAGTTGCAGCAGTATAGGACTTGTCACAGCAGTATAGGACTTGCAGTACTTATTGCAGCATTACTGTATAGGACTTGTCACAGAGAACTTGTCACAGCAGTACTACATGTATACTGTAGGACTTGTCGCAGCAGTATAGGATTTGTTGCAGCAGTATAGGACTTGTTGCAGCAGTATAGGATTTGTTGCAGCAGTATAGGACCTGTTACAGCACTATAGGACTTGTTGCAGCAGTATAGGAGTTGTCGCAGAAATAGAACTTGCATTAATTTTAGTTGGTGATGAAGGGAGTTTGTTCTTGCTGAGCCAACAGTTGATGTTTGCAATAATGTCATACACACAGATATTTTGAGCATCACCCTGAACTCACAATTTTGTGAATTCAAACAATAGATATAAGTCTTATTTAATTGGAAGGTGAATTCTCCATAAAGTTTAATATGACCATAGTCCTTTTTCCACAGCATCCACATCACAGAATACTATTGGACAGTAAGTGTTTTGAGTTGGAATGATATTTCAACAAAAACCTTTGACAATTCAGAATGTGATTGCATATGGCTTAAATATTTATGTCCATATGACATGTTCTGATTTGTTTCTATTTACTGCACAGTTAAGTTGAGTGGTGCTTGTTACCAATGTCCAACTGCTGATGGTTTGTTACTGTTATGGTGAAATCTACAAAACATAATAGTGCACAAATATTATAAACTGTATCTTCAAAAAATTTACATGATAATAAGGTGATACAACCAGTAATAATAGGGTATCTAAAATTACATTATACAGTAGCATGAATAAAATTAAAGAGATCACTATTAAAAATAAAATATGACAAAATGATCTAAAGTCAAAGTAAATAAAAATAGAGCATGCGGGAAAGAGATGTTGGAAATTAAAAAAATAAATGCTTACCTGATTTTGTTGTAACTTTGCAACTGAACTATAAGAGAAAAATTATTTGTAAAAATGTTGTCTCCTCATTCAGAGCCAAAATATCTCCTTCGTATTTGGAGCCAAATGTCAGGTGTTTATGTACTAAAGTATACTATACAGAGTAAAAGTTATGCACATATTGACTTGTGATCAGAGAAATAGGTATCTAAAATGTGAGCATTAGTTTGTGATTCTGGTAAATTTCTATAGTGGTTCGGTTGTCACTAGTATAATTGGTTAACAATTGGCTCATTTCTCCTCCGAAGAGGCTAATTTTCTTTCCTCGGAAGAGGCTGATAAATTGATAATTCTTTATGCTCCGAAGAGGCTGGTTTTGATTCCTCCGAAGAGGATTATTTGTCCTCCGAAGAGGGTCATCATTTTTTGCTGGCAAAGTACAACTTACGAAAATTGTTTCAACACTTGCAAATTGAGTGAAGTTTATGTTCAAAATACTTACCAAAATGAAATTTGTAATCCATCGACCATCGCTCCTTGAATGTGAAACAAGAAGGCGTCGTTTCGAATATCGCGCTTTCGTACCATTTTGAAAAGAGCGTGGGTCGAGGTTGATCGCTTTCATTCTTCTGTGTTTTGATTGGCTACGAAAGCTAACAAACCTAACAAACCTAATAGCACGATAGCAATGTATCTATCAATGGAAATCACATTGCCAACAAATTAACCGAGCTCCAGCAAAACAAAATCAGCCAAACCATAAGTTCCTTCAGAGTCGCTTTCTAAGTCCTGGTTTAGACGTTGAAGTTCCGTCGCATTTAATGCGTCGCATTTAATGCGACCAATTTTATTCGACGGAAATGCGACGTCTAAACTGATTTTATTCGACGCGTCGCATTTAATTCGACAGCGTCGAATTATGCGACGAGCTATGTCGCATAATTCGACAGAAATGCGACGCCGGTTTAGACATCGCATAAAATACAGTCGAATAAAATGCATCAATTAGTATAATTGCATTTTCTATCCCACAATATCCCAAAATGTCCCACAATTTCATGGTTCGTGGGGTCCACGAAATCATTTTCAACATGGCTTCCGCACAGCAACCTTGTTGTGTTTGTGGATTGACGACGAAATATAGTTGTATTATTTGTGCTAGACGTATCTGTAATCGTTCAGAATGTTCTGTGCCAGAAGAGAACGACGATATTGATGGTTGGGTTGCCAATAAAAGTGTGGCTTATTGCAGAGATTGCAATTTTCAACCGGGAGAGAGTCGAGAGACGGTCGAACAAGTCGAAGACGAAGGAGACAATTCCACAAAGGCAAAGAAAAATACGGGAAGAAAGTCTTTATGGCCCGCAGAACACCTCGACGACATGGTCGACACCATTACAAGTAACGAGAGCTTTAAGCGAAAGCTGATATTCACGAATAACAAGCGAGCAACCAACAGCGTGGTTTATGAACTCGTTTTCAAACAGATAAAGGAGAGACATCCATCGTTCTCTTTCACCCTTCCTCAAATGAGAACGAAATATAACAGATGTCCTGGTTTGATGTCCTTTTTCCTCTGATAAAAAGCAGAGATTCGTGTCAGCCAGAACAGGCCATTGAACCATCGACCAGCACTCCAAGCTCATGCAAGTGCATGCAGTACACCCACACCAGTGAGCGAATTAGATGGAAATGAAGCGGATGGCGAAACTATGGCAATGTTTGTCCCTATCAAGAAAAGGAAGAGAAAGGAACAAGAGCCAGGCCCAGCAGAAACAGTTCTAAAACTACTGGAAGGGATGATTGAGCATGACCCAACCAAGGAACTTTTACAGTTCATGAAAGAAGATGCGGAGAAATCTAGGCAGCATGAACTAGAATGCCTTAAGCTTTTGGCCAGTCAAAGTCATGGACCGTATGGTCAGGTATATGGACCTACAGTACCCCAAACATGGCAGCAGGATCACTCGGCTCCACATCAAAGCTTTCATGGAGCACCACCTCAATCTTGGAGGCATTTTGAGGCACAGGTTCCTCAAACACCACTGCTTCCTCAAACACCACCACATGGTAATTACCCAGACAACTGTGATGCAGCTAGTCCAACATTTTACCAGTCAAGGAACAATTATACACAACTATAAACAGCTTCTTTCATTATATACTTGAGTACAGCAGTTAACAATAATTTGTAGTTACTTCTTATTTATCCTATAGCTTTATTCAGTATTACCGTAGTAAATATAGCACTTCATTACTAGTATATCTTGTTCAACACAAGAAATAAATTTCATATTTCCAAGCATCCATGTATTGTTCTGTTTATTATACAAAAAATAGTCCTATTGCTGTACAAAATATAACAGTAAACTTTAATGCGCTTCATGATAATCGACACGTGAGATTATCAATTTTATATTATTTAGTATTTTATTCTCAGATGTTGTTGACTCTTGTAAAAATCTTTACCTAAAATTTCTTTTATATATATATATATATTTAAAATACTCAAATTATGAGGAAAACACAAAGGAAATCAGTAGCGTATCAGTAGTTGCATATCTGATACAAAATCCTCTTGATTTACATAAACTTTAACTTAAATTTTCTCGGCTAAAATAAACCCAATTGTCAAATTTTTATTTTTTTATATATATATGACATATGTATTGCCCGCCCGATGATCACATTCACATAAATGCATGAAAGACCAACCTCGTTCCCAGGGCATTTTGCCTCCACAGTGTGCGAAAATGGCCCTGGGATTGGCTGGTCCATTCTATAATGCTATTGGCTTGTCATAAAACTCAATTAATTCAGCCGAGTATAATTTATTCATCTAAATCTGAATGCTGTCTTCAAATTACAGCAAATTAGAAGTGATAGCTATCGCTAAATTGGATATATGCTTCTTCATACCTTTTGTAAGAGATAAGCATGGATGTATGGTGGATTATTAAGCTTGTTAGCTGCTTTTATGCCGACGAATGCTGACATGAACAACTCTGAAGAGCATTGAATATTTCTCAATTATTTAGGTCAACAAAGCAGACAAAGGCAATGGAACAAAGACCACAAAAATTATCATATCTAAACACCCAGAAATTCTGCGTGTCATGTGACCAGCCGATCCCAGGGCCATTTTCGCAGACCTTCCACGAGGTTGCATGAAAGACCATTTCAAATTTCATATATGTGCATGATTATCAACCGGATGCAAGTAAAACAAAGACAATGACTACAATCATGACAACCAGTATATGTTGTATTCAAATTTAATTTAGGTTTATTTTATTAATAGTACATATAAACTCAGGTAGATGATGAAAGTAGAAAAATCTGAAAGTTTAAAGTGTTTTATTTATTATTCATTTATGAGTTTGTAAAACGTGATTGGTAAAACTAAGTTCCTTTTGTCTATTTGGGAATAGACTACTAGTGCTAAATAAAAAAACCTTATCATATAAATAGGAAAAGTATTTCCTTATTCCTATCTTCTATCCCTAGCACACGCCATGACCTTGTTTTTCTTTCCACAACTTTTCTTTTAACGCTTCTCGGATTTTTCCTGCCTGAACAGACGAATCTTTCACCTTACTGCTTTGACGCATATTCAGCAGGTTTCGGACAGTATCTCTGTCTCGTCTTTCCATGGTTGTTGGATCAGCTTGCTATGTCAAGTTGGGGAGGGAATGGCTCATTGTGTTCGATACAAGTATTATGAAGAACAATGCAAGCTAATGTAATCACCTTCATTGTCTCCTGATTGCATTCACACTTTCTGTATAAGACCCTAAACCTCCCCTTTAATCGACCATAAGCAGCCTCAGTGACTATCCTTGCTCGGGATAGACGATAGTTGAAGTTTCTTTCTTCTGGTACCAGGGTGGCATGTATGAAGGGCTTCATTATCCAAGTTGTGCATGGGAATGCAGAATCTACTACAATAAGAGGACCAACTTTGACTCCATCAATCATTTTGGAAATTGTAGGAATAATGTTATTTTCTGTGATGTCTTTCCAAACCTAATGAATAGAGACATTGTTCTGGAGAAAGATGAGTGGACTGCAAAATTATGGAATCATGAGAATTTACAGGAAAGCCAACACTAGCCCAAACAAACCGGTATTTTGCATCGACCAGACCCATTAAAATCACTGAATAGAAGTTCTTGAAGTTGTGGTATTCTTTGGCAGCTTCAGCGCCCCCATCAGGACATTTTATAGAAATATGGCAACCATCAACTGCAGACCAACAGCAAGGGAACTGCCATCTTTCTTCCATGTCAATTATTTTTTATTTCATCTGTTCTTCTGAGGAAGGAAAATGGACAGAAACAGCGTCGTGCCATAGATTACGGACAATTGCTTCACATACTTCAATAACTATCCCTTGGATGGTAGCTATCCCAAGACCAGACATCTCTGATAGCGTGTAGTAATAATCACCACGAGCCAGTCTGTAAAGACAAATCCCTAATCTGCACGCAGGGGATATTGGCTCTTCGGTTACCACAGCTTTATCCAATTCGTGTTCTATTTTACCGAGAATAAGCGTGAAGACATTTTGTGGCATCCGAAAGGTATTCCTAAAGCGCTTCTCTGAGTAACTTGCCCATAGAGAATTCCACCAATTTGTTGTTCTTTCGAGTCGACGAACGAATTCGTAGTGGCGTTTCAGGCTTAGAAGACGTAACTACAAGCAGTGCCAAGCACAGTTGAAGGATCTTCTTTCTTCTACTTAAGATGTAGTGCAATATTCGGAGTTGTCTCAGTCGTCTCTCTTTTCTTATTTGAAAAATTTGCTTCAGGATGATCGCTCTTGTACGCGCCATTTCGCTTTACACTTTGGCGTTAGATGCATATTTGGCCGGTGTCATATTTCGACTGTCGCATTAAATGCGACCATTAAATTCGACGTCTAAACCGAACGGTCTCACTTCCGGCGCATGATCGTCGCATTAAATGCGACGCATTAAATGGCTCGATTTCCATATAAATATCCCCAAATTTAAAACATAGTGGCTAACCCAAACCTTACCCTAATCCTAACCCTAACCCTCCACCTAATATATACTAACCCTAACTCTTACGATAATGTTTTATTTTAGAAATAACAGCTGATTTTAATTTCGACTTTTACTACCGATAGTCTATGTGACGTCATTTCGGGATTTTATATGGAAATTCAACCCATTAAATGCGACGGAACTTCGACGTCTAAACCAGGCCTAAGTAACCCGAGTTTACGCCTAGCGGGCGTCTTGTTCTGAATTTAAATTTGACAGTCGCGCGCGCGAGGGGCGGGTCAACCAGTCAATGTAAACACTAAACTCGTTGCCTTTCTGGTCTGGTTGCTGAATTTGTCTACCCTGGGTGCCAGAGGTTCTTCCGCGCTCGATTAGGCGGTGCCTCGCCCGCACGCCTGCCTTTCCCGCCCGCCTAATCGTCCCCGTTATACCCAGTGTTTCCACTTTGGAAGGAAATTTCCTTCTACAGATGCGTCACTAGGGGGGGGGGGGGGGGTAAGATATTATTAGCCTTCTTTACAAAAGTTCTTTGTGTCCCTCATTCCTCGAAACCTCTCCTCCCTAGTGACGCATCTGTGGAAGGAAATTTCCTTCCAAAGTGGAAACACTGGTTGCCAGAGGTTCTTCCACGCTCGTAGGTATACCCAGGGTATAATTTGTCCTGATTGTCGATAAAATTAACAAGTAATAATTTAATACAATATTGGGTAAAAATACCAAATAAACCCGCTTTACTGTAAAACTCGCTTTACTGTAAAACTCGCTTCTCTAATAGACGTTACGGCTCCCTGTGAAAGTGTGTAATGTTTAGAATTTTCAAAAATATAATTTTGGTATTTGCTCAGAAATCTTTTGACAAATTTCAAAATACTTAATGGAGAGAGATATACTATTGGAAAGCCCTTGAAAACCCACAATTGTGGTGTAAATATAAATATGTGATTGTATACATGGATTATATATTGTATAAATGATCTGTGTTTACCCCATCCATTATGGAACATGTTAAGCCTACAGTAGCTGGCCTAGTGGGGCACAACTTATTGTGTCTGTTAAAGTGCCCATAACCTCAAAATGTTTTATTGTTTTATTTGGAAGAACTTTTAAAATGATAAAGTGACTTCTTTTGAAGATTTTCGTTTCCTTGCTTTCTTTTTGAGATATATCAGTTTGTTTCATATGCAAATGTATGGAATTTCGTCACACATGCATAATGACTTATTAGTGGAGAAATGTGTATATCTCTTTCATTCTCGAACGAAATCTTTTAAAATCAAGAAGTTTAGTGTTGTGTGGAGAAGCACGCACACACGTATTATTCACACTTTAGTGTTTTTATTTCATGAACGCAAAGATATATAACATTCTAATCTCTGATAACTCATTATGCATGTGTGACGAAATTCCAGATATTTGCATATCAAACAAACTGATATATCTCAAAAAGAAAGCGAAGAAGTGAAAATCTTCAAAAGAAGTTACTTTATCATTTTAAAAGTTCTTCCAAATAAGACAATAAAAAATTTTGAGGTTAGGGGCACTTTAATAGACTTGGACACGAATGCTTGTCCTAGGCTTAAGCGATGTAAAATACAGCTTATATAAGATTATGTTGACATTGGTATACAATGTATGTTGGCACTCACTATGTTAGCAGAAATTGTTAGGGATTGAACAAGTCTCAAATGAAAGTTGCGGGTACTTTCGCAGTTTGGTTCGCGTTACCTCCTCTATATTCATTTCCATTGCGCACGACATTTCCACCAACCATATCTTCTTCTCTCTTTTGTCCTCCAGGGTCATATCGGATCTACGTGCTGTACTTGTTTTCCTCATTCTGTACTCAAAGTCCCAACAAAGTTTGAATTCATTACCCTTGAGTACAAATGTCCCTTCCTCCATCTCTCTCCGCACCATACTGTGCTTTCAGGAAGAAGTCCTTTCTCTATTGCCCAATTGACTCCTAATACCATCAGTGCATTATTGTGTCTGCAAAGGTATTCAGATCCCGCCAGTATTTCACATCCTGCAAGCAGGTGTTGAACGGTTTCATCGTGAACCTACACTTTCCATTTGTATCTCTGATTCCTCCCGTCGCTTTCCATTTCCGGGTTTCAACCATTTGTTCCAACATATTCATATTCATATTCATATTCATATTCATATTCATATTATTATTATTATTATTATTATTATTATTATTATTATTATTAATGCCTAATGCAGATTGCAGATACTATATTTTGATGGTTATTAATACAAAAGCCATGTAACAAAGCATATGGCATTGTGTACTGTAGTATCTAAATTTTATCACCATGTACACATATAACCTATATTCAGGATGACATGCCTAGTCTGCTTGGGAGAAGAGACCAGATTATAGAGTGGAAGTGGTACCAGTTATCATTGGATGTATGGCTGGTGGTATGGAGAAGACGAGCAAAGCGGTGGAAAAGTGATTGAGGGAGAAAGGAACGTAACAAGAATAGTGAGGACAATACAACAGACAGTACTTATGGAAGGAGAGACAATTATACGGAAAGTGTTGGGTGGATTAGTGCAATCGGAGTAAAAATCGGTTAACGTCCCAACAATTATTGGTGGGAATGTTTCATTGGCTAGACTTTACTTTTTTATCTGGCTACGTAAATTAGATAATAATAATAATAATTTAGCAATGAAATCCAGTTATAAGATAATGAGCTGTGCGAAAACTGAAAATAACAATAATAATAATAATAATAATAATAATAATACAATAATAATAATACAATAATACTTATACAGGATAGCCCCTTCAATGCTAACACTGGTATCAATATATGGGGGTCTTGTTTCATAACAAATTACAGTTACCATGTTACAAAAACTAATTTTAACTCAAAAGTTGTATATATCCTTCACATATTGTCAATTAAGCCAACAGATAATGGTGCTACAACATGTATGTATGAACAAATTCATTGAGACATGGAAAATAGTTCTTTACCGGTAGATAAAAATGCCTTCACAGAATTTCTTAACTAGCATTACATAATATGTAACTTGCTTCTAATACAAGAGGTACCAATCCTCGGATTTCTATTACCCAATAAGTTTCAAGTCCCGACTTAGGAAAGAATCAGTTTCCCTGTCATGCGTTGAGATCTCTGATCATGACCATCAATATTTAGTTAAATCCACATTCCTGCCAGCTCCATATAACAGCAGTCCAATGTGGGAAGAATTATTAACTTACTGTATATTATCTATCCACTGCACCAACAATCAGGGTAGAATCCCTAATACGTCTTAGTAAATCCAATTTGAATGGATCCCTATACATTTGCCCTATCTGCATACGTAGACATTTGAACAAATTTGATTTTTTTAAAGGGCACCCGTTGTATGATAAAGATGCATTTTCTTCCTTCAACAGCCTTTGGTGTCTGTATACTAACTGCTGAGTTGATTATTTCATGAATTATCAATAGTGTGAGAAAAGTAATTTCTTTCTAAGTGATTGATGGTAGAAACAGCGTAGATCACTTCCACACTATTCTGTTGCTGCACCCAACAATTAAAAAGTTTGGGCTACATGTATTTAGTTTGATGTCCTATGAAACAATTAAATTCAGACAATAAAAAAACTCTCACAGATATTGTCAACTGAAAATTTATTCATTTTGGCAAATGAATGGGCTATTATCTAATTCAAGTAATTTAGAACTAAAAGAAGAGCAACTACGCTATAAAAGCCGGCGAGGGGTTGTTCCGCATACGTATTTCTAGTTTATATATAATCCTTAGAAAATGGCGTCCGATTTTTCAGTGAGTTACGTTGGAGCGAAAATATTAAAATTAATATTCTGCTTATAGAGTAGCTGGATCGCCTACCGTTTCCCGACCTCTTAAAGGGAAATGGCAATAAAATTTTTTTTTGTCTCATTTGAAAGAACATTAAAAATGATATATGAAGACCTTTTACATATTTTCCATATCGTTGTTGGTTCTGTAAATATTTCACTTCTTTTTAACAAAGAACATTTAACATTCCGCCATCTTGGATATGCATAACCATCCTTGGTTATGCGTGACGTCACAACCAGGGTAGAAATGTTTTTTATATCAGCAATTATCGAGTCATTATAGATGCTAAATCGTAGTTGTTTTGGGTGTTGTATACTTTTAAGTGAACTAGCAATCCATTTGAACGCATTCCACTGATATTTGGGCAATTATTTACAACTTTTAGAATGTTTACCCAGGTTTTGACGTCACTTAATTAGATCTAATTATAAAACAAGATGGCGGATTGCAAATATTTTTGTTCACACATATTTCAAAAATTAAGGAAGTTACGGGGAAATTTTAAAAGGTCTTCATATATTATTTTAAATGTTCTTTCAAATGAGACAAAAAAATTTTTTATTGCCATTTCCCTTTAATATCAAATTGTTCAGGTATACCGGTTTGATTAGATCAGTCAAATATACGATCCACCAAATTGTGTTGAAAAAATGTTTCTAAGCCCCAGACGGGAATCGAACCCGCAACCTTGAAGCTACAAACATTGAGCTACCACATGTGTACTGGTTCGTACGTGCGACACACGTACTGCTAAATCTGCAGTCTCGATATGTCTGTATATCTTTTCTATTAGATAAATATTAGTAACTTGCAGCTTGGTTATTTCAATTTAGTGAATTGTTTACTACTCAAGTTTAAACGCAAATTCAGAAAAATGTTTCGCAGCCCCAAACGGGAATCGAACCTGCAACATTCTCATGATATCCGCCATCGAACCCGCAAACTTCTGATCGTCTGCCATGTGAGTTTTGGTGGCTCAATGGTTAGAGCGTCAAACCGGAGAGCAGAAGGTTGTGGGTTCGATTTCTGTCTGGGTCTCGGAAACATTTGTCTCAGAAAGTTTGCGTTTAAACTTGAGTAGCAAACAATTTATAACTAAATTAAAATAACAAAGCGGCAAGTCACTAATATTTATATGGTAGGGCCATACTAGCTGTTCAATCTGGCTGTTTTGTGTACGAACAGTCTGACAATTCTTCGATACTTTAAGTAATCCCAAAAAGGATGAGATATCACATAATCTAGGACACTTTTCGGATTTGTGTACCTGAAAACCATCAAGAGATTAGTCCCCTCATTTGAACTCAGATTTTGTCTGGTTGATAGGTAAATTATGCAAATTTATTCCGTCCCACTGTACTCACGCCCACTGAACTGTATATATAACTGGTACGCTTACTCTAGTTAATGTGTGGATAAAGAAATTAAGTAAAAAATGACGTACATTGCACGTCAGTTTCAGGACACGGTAAAGACAACTGAAACTGACTGAAAATTATCTGCAATCTATGTTCTAGTTGATTGTGTCCAAGAAGTCCAAATGACGCCAATTTTTTCCATCACTTTTTGTTTGGCAGTCAGCGTTCCAAATATATACATATACATATACACATACACATACACATACGTACATACACACACACATACACACACACATACACACATACATACATACATACATACATACATACATACATACATACATACATACATACATACATACATATATATATATATATATATATATATATATATATATTACATTATACTTATAATTATACATTATGCATTGCTCACTGCTCGCAGTTTGAGCACTCTGGTGACTCCACAATGCAATCCAACAATGTGTAGCCGTACATAGTGGGTCCCAAGTCCACAGTTACCATAAAGCCATATGGTGATAGCCGGTAGGGCAACATTGTATACTTTCGTATATATTACGCTCACCGCTCATGTGGTTTGAGCACTCTCATGGATTGGGCGGAGAGTCTCTCTCAATGAGACGTTTACTGTTAGCATTATGCATTGCTCACTGCTCGCAGTTTGAGCACTCTGGTGACTCCACAATGCAATCCAACGATGTGTAGCCGTACATAGTGGGTCCCAAGTCCACAGTTACCATAAAGCCATATGGTGATAGCCGGTAGGGCACATTGTATACTTTCGTATATATATATATATATATATATATATATATATATATATATATATATATATATATATATATATATATATATATATATATATATATATATATATATAATTGGGAGGGCCTTCTTGCTAGTACAACCTATCCATGATACCGCGAGGGCTTGCGGAGGAGGCACGGGAAATGCTAATTCAAATCGTGATCCGAATCCGTCGATATCTTTGCAATTCTTTCATTAAACGTGTTAGTTTGTCGATTTCCAAAGTGAAAATATACTAGACTAGTATTTTTATTGCTATTTGTTGTAAACTTCCGTATTGATCTATATGAAAACAATAACAAACACCCGCAATGCATGACTCTGACACTCACTGTTTAAAGTCGTATTAACTATATCTCTTTTCAATAGAAAATTTCAAACTTTAATGCATCTTTTAAAAGTAAGCATTGGCATTGGTATCCTTGGTCTTCCTGAGGCAGTAATGAACGCAGGTATTGTGGTAGGTATAGTAGTAACAGCACAAAACTTGACATACAAATTGAATACTCTAAAAGGCTGGTGTAATACCTAAATAGGTGATCTAACGTTTCGAGCGAAGGCCCTTGGTCAGATATGAACAAATATAGACGCAATGTTAGATTTCCTGCACACTATTTCGAAACGTTAGATTTTCTACCCCCTGATGTCAATAAATTTTGTCTGAGGGCACTGCACTAAATTACCCTAATTTTTTTATTACATCGTAATGAGATCAATGCGTGAAATCGCAACTGGAATCAAATTGTCTATATAAATTATAGTTGATTACTTGTTTTTCAATCGTTTTTCCAGGTAGGACCAATCGCCTTGGTCGTCATTGGAATTATTACAATACATTGTATGCTGATATTGGTTGAAAGTGCCAGAGAGTTGGGTAAAATGTAAGTCAGTACCAACATATACATCCCTTACGCATACATCAAAACAGCTGCTTTGGAGGACAATTTCAAAGTTCATTATAACTTTTAAGTTCCTTCCTTCCTTCCTCCCTGCCTCCCATCCCATCCCCTTCCCATCCCCTTCCCCTCCCCTTCCCATCCCCTTCCCCTTCCAATCCCCTTCCCATCCCCTTCCCATCCCCTTCCCATACCTTCCCATCCCCTTCCCATCCCCTTCCCATCCGCTTCCCATCCCCTTCCCCTTCCCTTCCCATCCCCTTCCCATCCTCTTCCCATCGCCTTCCCATCGCCTTCCCATCCCCTTCCCATCCCCTTCTCATCCCCTTCCCATTCCCCTTCCCATCCCCTTCCCATCCCCTTCCCATCCCCTTCCCATCCCCATCCCGTTCCCATCCCGTTCCCATCCTGTTCCCATCCCTTCCCTTGCCATCCCTTCGCATCCCTTCCCATCCCTTCCCACCCCTTCCCATCCCATCCCATCCCTTCCCTTCCCTTCCCATCCCTTCCCACCCCTTCCCACCCCTTCCCATCACTTCCACCCCTTCCCATCCCATCCCATCCCTTGCCATCCCTTGCCATCCCTTCCCAACCCTTCCCAACCTTGCCATCCCTTGCCATCCCTTCCCAACCCTTCCTAACCCTTCCCTTCCCAACCCTTCCCAACCCTTCCCATCCCTTCCCATAGTACATTGTACTAATGTATTCCATGAATACATTATATATAGAAGTGGACGGACTGTCCTCGACTATGGAGATACAGCAAAGGAGAGTTTTCGTCTTGTAAGCACAACACTTGGAAGAGCAGGAAGGTAAGATAATTATAAAACGTGTGCTCATGTGTTACTTCTATTAGTCAACAAATACAGTCGGGAGAAAAAACGTCTTGAGACACTTTAACCCAACGGAAGCCACGCCTTCACGGTACAGCTGAAAGTAGAATTTGATATTTCAACCCACCTCCCCCTGATCAATGTTGATTCTGAGTAAATATTTTATGTGCTTAGCACTTGGAAATAATTTATGAGCTACAGTGAAACGGGGGGAGGGGATAACATTAAATTAAGTTATATTTTTGTAAAATTTATGCACGGGATTGTAGGCTTTCTTAAGAATTCACTACTCAGTGCCAGCTTATTTAAATCATATAACTTAGTCCTATCTCTTCTTCGAGACAAACGTTTTTCAGAGAGCCAGTTGATAAACTAGGGAATTTTTTTATAAGCAAGAGCAAAACAATAGTTTCCGAAACTTGGCCTGCATTTTTAATTTATGCCAGAACTGCCTTAATGATCCTATTTTTAATGAGTGAACGAATTCGTTCCAATTAAAGAGCATAGTAAGAAATCCGTAAATAAATTTAAATGGTTGAAGTGCGTGTGATTCAGTAATTAATTGTCTTGAAAATTATTTTTTTCCCTTCCCTTTTCCCCTTTTCCCTTTTCTTTTGTCTTTTCTTTTCTTTTCTCCTCTTTTCTCTTTCGTCTTTCGTCTTTCCTCTTTCCTCTTTTCTCTTCTTGGAAGCTCTTTCTTTTTGTTTGTCATTTTGTTTTCCTAGTATTCCATTTTAATCTTTGAGAATATTACAACATCTTTATTCATTTTTATTCACTATTTCCAAACGCTAGAATTACCGTAAATGCTGTTCTCTGCATAACACAAGTGGGAGTCTGCACTGTTTACGTACTTTTTGTTGCCAGAAATCTTGAACAGGTAAGACGATGAGCAAATTACAATGAAGTGGTGGCACCAGGGACGTACTGGTAGGAGACTAACAATTTGTCGTGGGGGATAACAATTTGTCATGGCGAATAGCAATTTGTCGTGGGGGAATAACAATTTGCCCTAGCGAATAACAATTTTTCATGTGGGAATAACAATGTTTCGTGCGGGAATAACAATTTTTCGTGGGGGAATAACAATGTTTCGTGGGCAAATAACAATTTTTCGTGGGCAAATAATAATTTCACGTGGGGCAATAACAATTTTTCGTAGGCAATAACAATTTTTCGTGGGGCAATAACAATTTGTCGTGGGGGAATAACAACATGTTTTGTGCGAATAACACTTTTTCTTGGGGGAATAACAATTTGTCTTAGGGGAATGGTGAATAATAATTTGTTGTGGGGGAATAGCAATTTTTCGTTACTTCGCGAGGAGAAAATTAACATTTTGACGTGGAAAAATTAATAATAATTTGACGAGGGAAATTTATAAAAATTTGACGGGGAAAATATAATATCGATTTTTCCTCTAAAATGAAGGAAACAGCACTCCTAACTGGTAGATAAACGTCCTGGCGGGTCCTAATTCACTGTGTCTGGAACCTAATCCCCCTGAAATAATTCAATACAATTCAGTTCAAAAGCATTATATAAAAAAACACACAAATGAGATCTTAAGTAAACATTACATTCAATACTGTACTGCATAATCGATTACTAAAAACTTATTGATCGAGCTGGAGGTCTTTACGGCAAAATTATCCGTAATTTATCGTAAATTTTGTATTTGGTTAATGTATTTTCTGTTGAATTTTAGCCTTAGCTTATTCCTCGCAGTTCAGGTTTTTCGAAAATACTAACTTTATTCATGACTGTGTTCTTTCATAAGGAAAAAAGTAAACTTTTATCATAAAAATAGGTCCGCTTAGGTGTACACGTATCTGTGCTAATATGTACGGTATTCTCATATGTAATATTTAAGGAATAGAAAACATTTTCCATGTTTCCATCGAGTTGATAGAGAAACACGAGTGGAAGGTTGCCCCAAAGGGCGAATGTTTTATTGCTGTTTTGAGTTCTTCCAATGTTCCGTGAGTGTTTCTATATTGACTCGAAGGAAACATGGATCCGAAACACGGTTCCATTTCATTTAGAAAATAACCCTTTGAAATTTGATAAACGTGCAATTAATCACCGATTGAGCATGCAGTTATACCAATAACAATGTTATAACTGCAGTCTCAAATAGTACTGTATTTTGCAAGTATAAATAGTATTAAACTATGAAAAATTGAAAAAGAATAGATTAATCCAACTTGGTTCTAAACATGCATGTAAAAGATTAAAACATATATATGAAATTATAACTTATTAACTGTTTTGTATGAAATAGATTAATAGATCTTATAAACGTAAACAAACTGAAGAAGCATTATTGAAACGTGTTAAGTTGTTAACTGTTATAAGCGACTTTGTCTGTGAGCTATATTGTTACTAAATTTCATTACTGAACTTATTTTTTTGCAAGTTGATATCTCTTGTCTGTTGAAGAAGACAGTTAACCATAACCAACATTATTGGAACTGTACAGTAAACAAGCTCAATATTGCTGTTTTGTTGTATTGATTTGATGATGTCTATTTTTTATATATTTATTTGAATTAACACAAATTTAATATGCGTTGGAAAACTGTCAAAAACAAATTATCCGATATCTGGCCGGATAATAGAAAATATCCGCCTGATACCGTATAGTGAGATTATCCAACATCCGAGCGGATACTAAATCCGGTGCACCCCATGAATGATAGACATTCATTACGTACAACCAGGCACATTTGCGGATGTCTCACGTATTCCCCCCTTGTTGACTCCCCTTGTGTTGTAACCATTCTCAACATCTATTCACAATAATAGTAGTTCACGAACGTGTGTTATATTAAACAGATGTAAGGAACAGTTGCATAAAAATGCAGTTGAACATAAAGTTAAAATAGTTGTATAACATATTACAACATAGATACAAGAGGTCTGGTTCTCCGAAGAGGTTTTCTGGTTCTCCGAAGGGGTTTACTGGTCCTCCGAAGAGGTTCACTGGTGCTCCGAAGAGGTTTTCTGGTCCTCCGAAGAGGTTGAATTGTCCTCCGAAGAGGTTGTTTAGTCCTCCGAAGAGGTTGAATTGTCCTCCAAAGAGGTTGTCTTGTCCTCCGAAGAGGTTGAGAGTCTTTTGTATAAACTGGTATCTGGTCAAACACGTGTTGGCTGTCTTGGCTGAATATTTTGATTTTAACGAGGCTTTAAAAATCTTTTGGCGTCGATGACTCCATACAACCTACGAAAACTGTTGTAGATCACACTTGCAAATTTATTGTAGTTCATATTTAAAATATTTACCGAATTGTAAAGAGTTCTTCTTGAATAATATTCTTGAAACAATGGCGTCGAAATATATCAAAGTCGGAAGTTGTCGACATCTTCTCGGAGCGCGCTGATTGGCTATAATCTAATACACACGCAAACAAACAAACCTAACTACACGATAGCAATATATCTGCGCTTGGCGCAGATACAAAAATTGAACAGCACATTTTCAGGGGATAATGTTCCCTGAGTTTGTTTGTTTTGAACCACAAGGTTTCTGTGCTGGCTCCAATCGTTATTTTAAAATGTCTATAGATACTTTTAAGTTATAATGTCACCAGTGGCGTAGCTAGGGTTTCAGGGGCCCCGGTTCAAGAGTGAGGGCTTTTGTAGTCGCGTGTCCAGAAATTTGGGACAGTCTGCGGAATAATCCGTTGACTCAGATTTTGCTTGCTTGGGGTCCTGGACATTCGGGGACCCTGGTTCAATGAACCGCCTGAACCGCCTGAACCGCCTATTGCTACGCTACTGAATGTCACATAAATTAATTATAGCGATACAATAGTTACCAGAGATTTACCGGGCGGAAATCTTAAACGTAGAATGAATATGTAGACCTTCCAAGGCGATGTCTAGGCGACGCTGAAACTCTACAGGTGCTGAAGAGATTCCAAAGGGCATTCTCAACCACCGAAACCGCCCCCATCGAGTAGCAATAAAGGGTAGCGTAACTGCTTTCTTCGTCCATTTGAATATGCCAGAATCTTAGCATCAAGCACTAAGAAGTATCGAGCCTTTGACAGGTCTGTAAGATGTCTTCCATTGTTGGTAGTGGATAATGGTTGCGTTTCAGAGCTGCATTCAGCGGCCTTGGGTCGATACAGAGCCTCACCCGTCCATCTTTCTTTTGTGTTACCACTGTGGCTGAGACAGGAGTGATAATGCCAATGCTAGTCAGCCGGTCTAATTCTTCTTTCAGTTTGTCTTTTACTGTCAGTGGGACTTTCCTTACTGGTAGTTGGACCGTTAGAACTGATGGGTCAATCTGGAGATGCAGCTTGCCTTCGCCTTTAAGTACATCACGGTGTTGTTCGCTTATCTGTGCTTTCGTTAGACTTGCTAGACCGTTGGCGCTTTTCATTGCTGGTTTCCTCTGTTTTTTTTCATTTCCGGTTCTGTTGTTTTCTTCATTTCCGGTTCCGTTGTTTTCTTCATTTCCGGTTCGGTTGTTTTCTTCATTTCCGGTTTCTTGGTTTCCGCATTCTCCACTTCCAGCTTTTTCATTTCCAATGCCTCTACCATCTGTATATTCTCTTTGTTGACTGAAATAAGTTGCATTTGTTGACAAGCCTTGACACCTAATATAGATTTACATTTACCCCTCACTACAACAAACTCGACACTATAACGTTTATTGTTCTTAGGGTTTACAACTCTTATCTTTTTTCCTAGTGGGTTCTCTTTTGCATTATTATACATTACTAGAATAACATTAGTATTATCTAACTGCTTAATGCTATCTTTACCATACAGCTTCTTGTACGCTCGCTCTGGAAGTATGTTGACTGTTGCTCCACTGTCTAACTGGAACTTCTCCTCCCGGCCGTTGAGCATCATGGTCGTATACAATTTCGTGTTGGTCTCGCATCCCTCTATGGCGCTGATCTCCTGGGCATCGATGGATCCCACATATTCATCTTCTTCATCGTCCGAGTCGGTGTCAACCGTTTTAATTGGCTTTTTCTTGTACTTCGCAGACTTACATACAGCAGCGAAGTGGTTAGACAGTGAGCATGCAGAGCAGGTTTTGCCCAGACTGGACATTTGAGCTTGTCTCTCACATGTTTCTTTTCACAGTACTTGCACTGTATCTGGGGCTGGGAAGTTCTGGAACCACTTCCTTTCTGCTGTCTCCCTTGCTTCAGTTTTTCCTACAACTTCAACACTTTCACTGCCTTTCATTGCTTTCATCTTGTTAGCTGTTGACTCGAATGCTCTACATGTGTCAACACACGTTTTCAAAGTCAGCCCTTGCTGCTGTAGTAGCCGTTTTTGCGTTGCTTCGTCGCGTATTCCGAACACAACTCTATCTTTGATTAAGCTTTCTTCTAAAGCTCCAAAGTTACATGTTTTGGCTAACTTCTTGAGGCACATTACGTACTCATCGACAGTCTCATCTTGTAGCTGGTCTCTCTTGTTAAAAACAAACCTTTCGTAAGTTTCGTTGGTCTCCCCAATGCAATATTTTCGTAGTTTTCCTAGGACAATATCAATTTCTTTTCGCTCAGTATCGTTATCAAAGTCTGGAGTATCGTAGACATCTAAGGCATCAGATCCAATACATGCGAGTAACGTTGCAGTTCGCAATGGTTTGTTTTCGTCGGGTTTTCAGGGTCTTTAAGTCTTGCGGCAATTTCATAATTCAGCCATTCTCTCTCAAAACATTTCCAGTTTGTAGCTATGTTGCCTTTCAACCTAAGTCTTTGAGGTAGAGGAATGTTTACTGGTACATGAATGTGAGCTAACACTGGCTCGGCCATGACGTTCACCACTTCACAGCAGCTTTCGATCGAAGAAAACTGCCGTAGAGAACTTATTCAACAGAATTGCTTATCTTTAGAACTACTGTTGACCCACTTCTGACACCATGTTTTGTTCTCACTCAACATATACAAACGAGTGTTTTCTTTTGATCTTTATTCAGAACACAAAAGCAGCATGTCACTATTTACGAACAAACATCCGGGGTTTAATAGTTTGCCAATGCCTCTAGGGGGTGGTAGTTGCATGATCATGCATTCATGCTAGCTAATATCGTCACAGGGACAACATTGTTTGGTAGTTTTGTTAAGTTATCATTAACAACTTTGTATGTTGTAGCAAATTGAACAAAGTTCATGTTCATAATAGTCTGTGAACTGTCATATTGTTGACTGTTAGCATACACATCAAGAAGTGAGTTACCAGTGCAAGAAGCACCATCTTGTATGGATGCATTTTTACGTACTCTACGTGAACCATTCAGACTCACCGGAATCACTTTAAATGATGAACTATGAAGTTTTAGTGACAACAAATGATGCATTCTCTCTTGAGCAGCATAATCTCTTTCACCAAGAGTTTTCATTACTATTTTCTTAATAGCTTTATAGGGTCATAATTATCAACATTCTGAACAATAGAATTAAATGCCTGTTTAAGCATAGGTGACTTTGGTTTACCTTTAGCAGCATATTTAGTGAGATATTCAAAGCAATCATAGTGATCAATAACAACTTGAATATCACAGTTAGCTCTCCATCTTTGTAATTCGAGTTGTTGGTGATTATTTAACCTGGAATCATTTCTTTTAGTGACAATCTTAGCTCGATACTGTACATTATCACCTTCACTGTGAATTTGTTTCAAATTCTAATTTTCTCTGATGACAGTGATCAAAAGGGAAATGAAATCTACACTTCAACTCTGATTCATTAGATTTTTTTCTAAGACAATAATTTGTGCTACAACGAGTGTGTCTTTGAACCATATTCAAAAGATCTACATAATCTGATTGTACTTCATGCTCAGGAATGTCATTATGGCATTTTTTGACATGGATGAACTTGCGGTCTTAACCACATGTCCTCGTCCGGTCGATTTGGATTTATAGTTGATAACAACCAATCAACAAACTGGCATGCAGTGTCTGTAGCTCTTTGACCAGCTTCAATATCCTGGTCTACTTCAATTGGGTCTGCACAAACATTTTCATCTTTAAATTTCTGAGCTAAGAACCCTTTCAGAACAGTCTGAGTGAGTTGACACAAACCTGGGTCATTATTAATTTAGCAGTACCATGACAATGAATACAACCTCTACCTTGGTATCCATATCTAAACCAGTGCCACTTTGCACCAATAGTATTGTAAAGCCAGTATCTAACAAAGCTTTCTAGTCGTTGCGTGAAAAACCAATAAACAATATGGCGATTATTAATGACATTTTGTCGCCTTACCTCACTGGCTGTATTACCAGTGCAGCTGTCAGTATTTGCTCCAAACAGAGCATGTAATTTAGCCCAATGCATATCAGCAGACGAAAAAGTAAAGAACAATGTTGGTGCTCCAACATTACTAATAATCGCTTTGAGTTCCTCTTTTACGTTATTTCAGTACGCATTTGTACCAGAAATATTGCCAACATATCTTGACACTTCAGACATAAATACAGTCGAGTTGTTACTCGCAGCCATTTCACGCAGTTCATCAATGGTTAAATGTGCTTCACCTGGATTTTGTTTAAGGAATATTCCACTTTGCTGTAAAATACGTTTCCTTTGAATCATGTTAAAAGAATCATGTTAAAATTAATCTGGGATGGTTAGCAAAGCGGTATACCCATTTACCATTTATAAGCTCAGCAAAATTTCAAAAGATGCTTAATTCTTTCTTGAACTGAAGAGGAACATCTCTTAAAAGAGCTTGATTAGTTGGATCACCTTTCCCATCAGGAAACAGTGTTGGAAATGCCATAGTGGCCAAATGTGATATCTGGTATTCATTTCTAACTGATTTCTAACAGCTTGTAGTCCTGTTCTTGTTGTTCACCAATAGGTAAAAAACTGCTCATTTCAGTCGAGTCATTATAAACACTGTCCTCAGAAGGATTATCAGTAGGATGGTTTAAATCAGGCATGTCACTATCATCAGACACTATTTTATCTTCAGTCTCAACAGTCATGAGATCAGTTGGAACACCATTTTCAGGCAAACAATTTAATGCCTCTTCATTAATTTATAACTCAGTATAATATAATAAGGGTTATTATGTATTAGCCAAATAAAGCATTGTGTAAAGCATTCACATCTTTGAATGCGTTTATCTTTACCGTTGACCTTGACAATAATAACAGCCAAGTCTTTAGGATATCTTGGCAAAGACGTTGCCAATTAATTTACATTTTGTGGCAAGTTAATACAATGCCCTGAGTAACCTCTCTGACCACCTAGTTTAATATAAACTTTCATGATTGGGAGAGCACAAGCAATTAACATTTCGTCAATTTGAGTCAAATTTTGTAATTCGTATGGGACAGATTAAGGAATCATTAAATTTTCAATAGAAAACTTTCTAGGAGATTTATAATCTCTCGAGCATCGTGAACACACATAATTTTCACATATCCTTGGTTTAGATTTTAGGCCATGCCTCTTTACAAATTATGCATTGATATATGAAAAATTGAACAGATTTATGGAACTTAGTCATGTTAGATTTTGCCCAACATTGTTGTTCAATACCACCATTTTTCACCATATCAAATTGATTTAAGTAATCATGCTGATTTGGAATTTCTTTGGTAAGAGTTTGTTGAGGTCTGGTATATTTCTTAATTTCACATTTATCTGACCGTTTTCGTCTTTTCTTTCCCTAGTTTTCTCAAGTCTATAATTCTTTTCAGCAGGAGTTTCCTGTTCTCGCTTCCTTTTCTGATACTCTCTATCTTTAACCAGTCTATCATGTCGCATAGTTTTGTGTTTCCTGTGAACGTTTTTGTTTCGTATGTTCTCTGGCAGTTTTTAGTCTATTTTGCAAAATAGTTTCACACTGTTTCTTTGCGTGTGTATAAACCTGTCTAAATTTGATTGGTGCAATTTCAAATATATTGTTATTTAATTTATTTGACAGAGAATATAAATATTGCTCTAGTTCAAGAAGAGCGCCATATTTCATGACAACAGCATTTCCATTAGGATCAGGCATAGCATTCAAATTTCTGTCATGAGATTCAAATAAATTGAAAGCAGAATCCAAACCATGTATTGAAGCCATCATATAACCTTCTAATACTAGAAATACGTATACGCAACAACCCCTCGCCCGCCGTCATAGCGTAGTGCTATAATTAGTTATTTTACTTAAAAATATATATAACCCATTAATTTGCCAATCGAATGGACTATCTCTGAGAAACTATCAAGCTTGTGTTGTTCTGAATTTCATTGTTTCATAATTAGACATCAAACTAAATAACTAAATAACTCAGTGTTTAATTTTTGGGTGCAATATACAGTACCTGCACTGATTAAGATTTGTTTGACATGTAAAGGCCGGATCCTCACTATGATGTCACACTGTACATATATATAGTAACTGAAAAAGCGTGTATATATATGTTTGGGATTATTAAATTAAAGCACTCAAAACGTAGGTAACTTCGTATGTTTAGTATCATGGGATTACATACTTTCATAATTTTGTTACATAATCCCAAAGATATAGACCTTATTCAAAAATGGCCGTTTATTTAATATTCTTTTATACGCATATAAATTGTCCCTTATGACCTCGTTTTAGAGTAAAAATTCTTTTGAATTTCTTGCACGATAACGAGGTCATAAGGGCCAATTTATATGTATATAAAAGAATATTAAATCAGCGGCTATTTTTGAATAAGGTCTATTTACAGGCTTCTTCAATAAGTCATTATGCAGAGTGATGTCAAAATGAGGACATTTACATCAGAGGCATAGCCAGGATTTTGTGTCAAGGCGGCCGGCCAGGAAAAACCTAGGGGGGCAGCCTAACTGAGGAAAATAAAGAGCCAAGAGTACACATTTTCTCAGGGGGCCGACTTATTTTGCCAGGGCAGGGGACATCTGGCTACACCTCTGATTTACATATCAAACAAATCTTAATATCTAACTGAGATTATAATTATGGAAAAGTTGTAAATGCCAATCTTTATAATTAATTATTTTGTTCTTTCAAGTAGGAGAGTTTATTTCAAACTGAATTTTTCATTATATATATATATATATATATATATGTGTATATATATATATATATATATATATATATATATATATATATATATATATATATATAAACACTTTAAGTTTTGGTGTTAATACTACCATCTGTCACTAAGAAAGAATTAACTTGTCACATATAGCTGCATCAATTGTTTATGATTTAAATAATCAACTTTTTAATAGTCAGTATTATGTCAACTATGGTTCATAATGACTCTCACAATATCCAAAAATGTTAAAATATCTGCAATAATTCACCACATCCCTATAGGTTGTGGATGACCAATGGTGCATGAATAACACTGATTATTATTGATAAATATAATTAACCCAATAGCCTATACAACAGCAGAGCATGCAACATTATGTATTATAATGGTTGACATGCCCTTTGCCTGCTTAATGCATTGTCGCAATAGTGAGATGAAACACGTTCAATCCCTAACATTTCCCCTAATACAGCGAGACTGCATCAACCTACCCAATCATAAAATACTGTACAATCCGGCTTATAAGACCCCTAGTTATTGGCCCCCTGTTTGTTAACAGAAAATACCTTCTGATTTAATATAAGGTATATAATTAAGCCCACACAGATATAAGCCCAGCATTGCTTTACATTAGCACCTTAATTAGCAAAAATAACAAAAAATTAGAGAATAAAAGTAAATAATAAGATAAAAAGTTACGGCAACAGTATCTCATTACTGACAAATCATTTTGAGGCTGCTTACATAACATGTGTAGCCAACCATTTGCCTGCTATGCATTTTGAAACATTTTAGTTCGAGTGACCGCACATATTATATTAATTTTACATTTGATTGATTGTTTGTAAGAAATGTAATAAAATCTACTATAATGTCCTTCAGGAAGCACTTCAACAATCAATCTTAAATATATATGGGACCGGCATTGCATGTGCAGTTCTACTCCAAGGACAAAAGTGTTTACACAGAAACACTAAGTGGAGGCCAGGCCAGGCCTAACATGTGTAGGTCTATAAACCTGTACAATGCATGTTTACAATGAAACACTACTCAAATGTACAAATGCCCATACAACAATTAAAAGCACAACATTTATGCATGTATTAGAGTAAATTATATCACCACATAAACATAATCAGGATGATCAAGGTGCATTTCACCTGCTTGGTGGCTGAGCTGACACATCCATGCAATTATATCTAGTTCATTGAGCTCAAAAACTGTGTCATTATAACTCAATATTAAAAGCATAAGCTAACGTGTTCCTCGCGTAAATTTTGTTGTTTCGACGTATTTTAAGTAGTTCAAATCACAAAAGGAACTCAAAGAACACCTGGATACAACGCTAATAAAGGTACTAACACAACAGAATGTTTTAACTCATAGGCGGATTTTCTGGGGGGTGCAGGGGGGTGCGCACCCCCCCAAAATTTTCTAGCACCCCCCCCAGAAAAAGGAGGCTTTATTTAAAGAAACGTATACATTTGGCAGTAAGAGTACTTACTGATAACTTCAACAAATGCAATTATATATATATATATATATATATATATATATATATATATATATATATATATATATATAATATTATATATACTAAGTCTAAGTATTTATAAAACTAAATATACTACGTAAAAACGTCTAAAGATTAAAGGGGCTGTCAAGTCCGTTCTGCGCATGTACGAGATTCTGAATGTCTGGACCCGACCTTTGGAATGTTAATTAATGCGGTATAGCGCGCGGCAATGGCGGACGAGTCTGGTGAGCGAGCGAGTTCGGAAGCGAGTTCTTCTTTAGCAAGTGAAGAGGCTCATGTGGTAAACGCGGAAGACAATGTCACTAAACGAATTAAAGCGCTATTACGCGCAAAGGGACGCAACAAATGTGTGATATTTCAAACGTTGGTGCGACAGTTCGAAAGAGAGTATTTGTTAAAGGTGGCGAAGGCACGAGTTGTAGTTTGATATATTAACAACATTTAAACAACAACATTTAGGAACATTTAGGAACCAAACAGCTAGGCGGAAAAGCTCAAGCGTGGGAAAAAATCCACAATACGTAAACAAACGATGTAAACAGAAACGTGGACATGCGCAGAACGGACTTGACGGCCCCTATTCAATTTTAGTAAAAAAGTCCAGATAAAAAGATATGACTAAACTAAACTTTGGTGAAAAAACAAGGTAGAATACTAAGCCTAAAATTTCAATGAAAAGGCTAAGAATAATACTGTAAGTCTAAGCTACAAGCGCAAGTCTAACCTTTGGCGTGTGAAACGGCTGAATCGAAATTTGAAACCGAGAACAGAAGACGAACAAAGTCAAAGTGTATTTCCAGATCGTTGGTGAGGTTCTGACCAGCTTTTTAAAAGTGAATGAAGGCATGTAGAAAATATTAAATAAACTAATAAAGAAAGAAAACCGGAGGGAAAATTTGAAGACTGGAATACTGTAAGAAGCGACAATGAAATATGAAAACTTTGTGTTTCGTCTTTCAACATTCTGCCGTGTGTGTCTGATCTTTGACCTTGTGGCTTGTTTACGTTTGCCAGAATAATTGTTTACTACGTGAGTTGATTTTTCATTTGCGATTTGTTGGGTGAACCGTGAACCAAAGAGAGACAACAATGAAAAGGCGCCAACCGACGCTTACAGACTTTTTCCAAAAGAAAAACAAAGGTTAGTAATAATCACAATTATCAAAGTGTTATTTATTTTAAATTATTCTTTGATTTTCATATTTTCATACTTGTTTGCTTCATGTCGCAAAATGTATTATGGCGGCTTTTCTCTACTCTAGAATCATTAGTCATTACCCGGCTGGGTACATGTACATACATGCATTTTTGGTATTTGGCCAATTGGGCTGACTCAACTGTATGTTGCTGATAACTTTATTCTTTCCAGAATCAGACCCACATGCACAACTAGATGATGTCGAACTAATTGATCAAGATCAATATCAAGAACTTGAAGATGGACGAGACGACCATGATACTGAACGAGATGGTGCTGAACGGGATGATACTGAACGAGATGATACTGAACGAGATGATGCTGAACCAGATGAAGTTCATACGATTTGTGATCCTGAAGAGACTCAAGAGAGATCCGCCCCTCAAACTAGCCAAGCAAGCTCCTGTGATCTCAGTCAAGAATTGGACGAACCATCACAACCGAAGCTCCAGAAATTTCCGATAAATACAAACTTTCCAAGCAAAAAAACAAGATCTTTCAATGCAAGCTGGTACAACCGCTTCGACTGGCTAGAGTATAACGTTCAAAGCGATGCAGCATTTTGCTTTGCTTGTAAAAACTTCGGCTTAAGAAGTTCCGCAGACTCCACATTTACCGTAACTGGCTTTAGGAAGTGGACTAATGCGCTGGAGAAGGACAAAGGTTTTATGAAACACCAGAAATCAGAAGTTCATAAAGATTGCTACGAGAAATGGAAGGCAAAGGTCCGAATATCAGATGGACAAGATACAAGTATACTCGAGAAACTGGTTCCCGACCAAGCGAAAACAACTGAAAACAACAGAGAGTACTTTAAACTTCTGTTCCAGTATGCAATTTGGTTTGCAACGAGCGAGATAGCATTCCGGGGCCACGACGAGGCGGCTGATTCGAACACTGGACGAAAAAACGGATTTACAAGCCTTTTGCATTTGTAGCAAATATGGTGCAAATCTGTAACACTAAATTTGCCTTGAATTTACGTAAACGCAAATGTTATGCAATCTTACATATTTGCCCCTAAAGCAAAGTGTAGCAAAGTGTGAGCAAATATCATATTTGCTTATAATTTGCAACAGATTTACTACAAATGTAAATGTGCTGCTGTGTAGTATATTTGCTCCACATTTGCTTGAAGTGCAAATATGTTTCGTATTTGCTACATAATTGGTTGTGTAGTAAACATGTTAACCAAATGTATAGATTTACTAATAATCGTAAACAACAGCAAATCGTAAGTAAACAAGCAACTTTGCGCTGTATTTGCGCTAAATGGGAAAAAATTGGATTTACAAGACATTTACAACCATAGCAAATTTGGTTGCAAATCTTAATACTAAATTTGTTAACGTATCATATTTGCTGCCCAAGTATATGAAAGCAAAGCGCAAGTAAATTTGGTGATTTTCACAGGAAAGTAAATGCGTTGCTTACGGATTTACTATATAAAAAGTTACTATATAATATATGTTATTGAATTTGATAGAAAAAAACGACAAATCTTCCAGATACACATTGTCAACATATTTTCAAATGAACATCCAATGGTTTAATTATAAAACCACAGGTTGTGAATTGAGGTTTGCATCGGATCGGATGATTGCTAGAAATCAGAAACTATTGAATCCGATCCGAGATCGACAGTAATATTATTCCAATCCGATTTATAATTTCTAAAATAATCCTTCCGTCTAAATGGCAAATGTGCGAAACCTTTGGCTCGGTCATTTGTCAAATATTAGAAAATCAACCATGTTTTATTTATAATCAAGGTTATATAACAACAAAGTCGAAGAAACGCACAAGCTGCATATAGGTACGGAGGTACCAAGCAGGGGGCAATTGTCCCCCTAACGTTTTAAAAATGAAAATTTCGGTCACTTTTTGAAAGAAATCTCTGGTAATATTGCTGTTAAATATTCATTACAAATTTATATTTTGAACTGTTTTAATATTAAAGTAATATATTTTAACATTAACATAATGTATTAGTTGTTTTGCAGCACGGTTTAAAAATATAGAACGGGTATATATTATCGTGAGAAATCTAATTGATGAGCATGAAATCTTGTTGGTCAGCAGTCACTGGTAACATCAAGGGAATCAGTACAACCTTTCATTTCGTGATGTATATCATACGATCGGACATGCCTGTATCATGTATATCATCATAGAGCTGCTAACCCAAAACAACTTAGATCCTAATCCTACCCCCCAGCCATCTTTTCCCCATCCCTAGGCGCTAGATTAGTAAGAGAGACTAAGATTGTGGGACTAGTAATTGAGTGTTATACACATGCGCTACAAAAACACAACACCTATATATTATATACATCATACACGAGTGTTTGTTTTAAACCCTTCGTCTTAACCCTAACCCGTTGCATCCAATAAATTATTGGCATTATTCTAGCATTGTACCTAATACATTATTGGATTGTAAGCAACACCCCAAACATGCTAACCCCCCACCTAATTTGTTTTCTATCCCTCTGGCTGTAATTTTGTTTCTATAATTTGCTGCTGGTTGTACTGGTGCACATACCAGTATATAACTCAATCTGCTTCTGGTGTGTTTTAATTGTTGATGGCTTAGTTTATAATTTATTATTGCATTCCTCACAAGAGTCACCTTGAAAGACACTTTTTGTTCTGCAAATAGGAGCTATGTGCTTTGCCATGGATAATTACCTTTGTTTTTCATTGAATTTATAATAAAAAGAAGACACCAGTAGACAGTTGCAATTGGCAACTGCCTACTTATAGATAAAACTGTTTATTTTAGAAATACCATTTTAAAACATGAAACATGAAAGGTAAGGTAATATAAAATCCAACAATTCCCATGGTTACACTTTTCATACTTGTACATATATAACCAGTATATTACATATATATATATATATATATATATATATATATATAATGTAGCTTTATGAAGATGATACTTTTACAACACAGAAGAATACTGACTGACAAAAGATGTAGCATCTTGACAGTCTGCTAACCAAAGATGAACCATCTTGAAAGCTGAGTACTCTTGTGAACAGAAAAGTATGGTAATATATTTGATAAAATAAACTAAAAACAATAATCAATTGTAAAATATGACGGCATTAAGAATATGTGTGAAAAATGTTTTGAATGGGAACTGTTAGGACACTTACAAGAAAATGATTTCAGAACTAGTCAGAAGTGGCAAAACATTGGTTCATGAAAGGTAAAAGGTAGAATTACTCAAATACAAAATACAACAATTCCCATGTAGGTCTCCCATGATGGTCTAATCAATATGAAAACTGATAACACACAAGAATACTGACTGACAAAAGATGTAGCATCTTGACAGTCTGCTAACCAAAGATGAACCATCTTGAAAGCTGAGTACTCTTGTGAACAGAAAAGTATGGTAATATATTTGATAAAATAAACTAAAAACAATAATCAATTGTAAAATATGACGGCATTAAGAATATGTGTGAAAAATGTTTTGAATGGGAACTGTTAGGACACTTACAAGAAAATGATTTCAGAACTAGTCGGAAGTGGCAAAACATTGGTTCATGAAAGGTAAAAGGTAGAATTACTCAAATACAAAATACAACAATTCCCATGTAGGTCTCCCATGTAGGTCTAATCAATATGAAAACTGATACTTTCACAACACACAAGAATACTGACTGACAAAAGATGTAGCATCTTGACAGTCTGCTAACCAAAGATGAACCATCTTGAAAGCTGAGTACTCTTGTGAACAGTAAAGTATGGTAATATTTTTTATCAAATACACTAAAAACAATAATCGACTGCAAAATGTGAATTTCTGTATGTGGGCATGAAATAGTTATAAATGCATGTGTGAAACATTTTTCAATGAGAACTGTTTAGACACTTACATGAAAATTATTTCATACCGTAACTGCTGAAGGATGAAAAAGACTAATTATTTTACAAGGATTAACCTCAATACCAAGCATTTTACTATAATTTGTAAATCATATAACAATGAATGCAGTTTTTCACTGACAGTACCTAAAATTAGCCCAAAAGAATACAAATACCAAAAACTAAGGGAATGCCTGGGCTAGACACTAGACAGGTTAGTAAGAATCGATGCATCTTTCTTTACAGCAACAGGAATACCATGATATATCATTTTATGGCAACATCCAAAAGTCCCTTCTCCAATATTTACATCAAGGATTTTACCATTATTGCCCAATGATTTTTCTAGGTGTCCACAATCCAGCAAATATTCCTCATTGCTGATCTAAATAATGGTAACAATGTATGGCTTATGTTTCGTCTACATGTAGACAATACTACAGAGTATTTATCACCCTAAAGTGACAGTCTGACCTGGAAAGGAGATTGATATAATTATTTTGCCACATTTAGATCAGCATTGCAGATTATATATTTTTATTATAGATTTATAGTTGTTGCAAGTTTCTGAGAGTATTAATATAGTCCACACTGACCTGAACTCTCTCAGAAACTTGCAACACCTATAAATCTATAAGCAATTACTAATTAAACATAACTGAAAAAAGCCTAAAAATACTGTAGCTCATGTGACACGAATTTTAAGTTAACTATATTTACCTTCTTCATTGCCATGCGTACTTTGCTTTCTATGATTCTTTAGTGCTCTCCAACGGTCATAGTTATTTAGCATTGGACTTTCAGTTAATAATCGCATCGACCAAGCGCTTGTCCTTCGGCAATGACTTGGCCAGCTCTTTTCTTCTTCATTTCACTGAACGTAGCTTTCTCTTTATATTCTTGAACTTCGAGTTTTGCCATCGCCAAAAAGCTGAACAGCTTGTTTATTTCCCGCGCATGGAAACGAGGTAATAAATATTGGACATGACATAATTAATTAGAATAATTTTCAGCAAACATTATTTATTTATTGTAATATTTCGTCGAATTCCACAAGCAGAGGGTCTATAAAAATATATATTATACCGAAACAATCTTGAATAGTGCACATATTGCATGTGAGAGACATTGTGAAAGACATTCCAACTCAACTTAAAAATGACGTCATACCAAATTATATGTAAGTTAGGCACCAGGCCCTCTCGGAATATGCAGAAAGTCCAGTACGCGGAGCATTTGAATATTTTGCGCCATTCAGTTGGTTCTATTTCTACTCGAGATTCTACTTCTTCAGTTATAAATATGGTTCGATCAGCACCAGACCGAGACGTGCCAAGCCGCCGTAGAGAAAGAGACGCAAGATAAGCTAGAGTCGTTTATAGAGGGCAAAACCAAGTTGGGAATCATACTAGTCCCTGGCTGTACCACAACTGACACTGTGGCATCAACTTCGAGAATAATAGAACATCGTCTCCAATCATCCCTTCGCGTCCTTTACAGCGAAACGTTAAGAAGTTGTGGAGTGACTGCTGCTCTTGGCTTAGGTTAAACAAGATCACAGGTTAACGGCGATCAATGCGATCAAGGTATAAATGTCGAGAGTATGGACATTCAAGAACTGTCAGTTGAAGGCTTTCATTGAAAGACAAGAACTTGAACAGTTGAACTAGAAGCCTTCAATAACAAAATGGAGGAAAGCACGAAGCAAAAAGCGCGGAAAAAATCAAAGCTATAACCAAGGCACCAAGCGACTGCCAAAGCGACTACCAAAGCGACTACCAAAGCTTTTAACGGTAAGAAATCAAAATGTCATTCATAATTGCAAATTCATACATTGTTTTCACAGTTTTATATAAATGCGTGTTGACAATCAAGCATTATTTATTCATGTTGGGTCGAGGCTTTACTGTAAAACTGACTGTGACTGGAATATATTTGCTTGATATTTTGTTTTTGTTACCTTTAACTAAAAAATAATGAATAAGAATTATATTATATTATTATGAGCCGGGAACGAACAAGCTAAGCATTGTTCTTGGAACCAACATGCCACATGGCCGCCCAACTTGAAACCTTTTATAATGAGATTGGCAATTGAACGCAATTGAAGAATCACTACAATTCAAGAAATAACTCTTGAAAACAGATATATATATATGCAGTAGTTTATTCACATCAGAATTTATACTGATATAAAATTCCTCTTTATATTTCATCATGTTTTTCTGGTTTGAATATAAAAATATATTCTCAGCTAAAGATAAGTCCTCTGTGAGTGAAGCATGCAAACATTTGTTGGGGTCAAGTGGAGAACATTTGAAATGGAACTTAAAAAGATGCCATTGTGTGAAAACGTCTCCAACTATTGATGGTTGATATATTTATTGTCATCAGTTAGTGTAAAATGCAGACAAGAAAGATGACAACAGAGTCGCTTCAAGTATTCAACATGTCTGAGAGCCTAGTCACAAGTTCTGTATATATGGTGGTGGTAATGCCGGGATAAGATTCTGGGTATATTATAGGTAATATTTGGCATTTCACTCGATCAAACTCTCGAAATTTTCCTTCTATATATATATATGTATATGATATGTATATGTATATGTATATGTATATACTGTATATATATATATATATATATATATATATATATATGTATATATATATATATATATACCCAGAATCTTATCCCGGCATTACCACCCATATATACAGAACTCGTGACTAGGCTCTCGGTAACGGCTTCCGTAGCTCAGTGGTCAGAGCACTGCACTAAGGTCGCGGGTTCAATTCCAGCCGGAAGGGCCTTGAAGTTGTATTTTTCACAACTGGTCCCGGTTTGGTCTTAAAATGTATGTATTCCAACACTCGAAATTTTCCTTCACCATAAATCCTTTCAACATGTAGTTTTGATCGAGTGAAATGCCAAATATTACCTGTGGTGTGCCCAGAATCTTATCCCGGCATTACCACCACCATATTATATACAAAGGAGATATAGTATATATAGTATATATACTATATATATTAATATAGTATATATATAGTATATATATAGTATATATATAGTATATAGTATATAACTGTATAGTATAACTAGTATAGTATATAACTGTATACTATATATATACTATATATAGTATATATATAGTATATAGTATATATAGTATATATATAGTATATATATAGTATATATATAGTATATATATATATACAGTATATATATATATAGCAAAGTGAAAATGTGGTATATAAACTGCCAAGAATTTAGTGACGAGATACTGACGTTTCGAGCGGAGCCCTTCATCAGAGTCGTACGTTTCGAGCGGAGCCCTTCATCAGAGTCGTCTTACTCTGATGAGGGGCTCCGCTCGAAACCTCAGTATCTCGTCACTAAATTATTGACAGTTTACCACCTTTTCACTTTGCTATATATTCAAAACACTGTCTATGCAGCACTCTACTTTTTTACAATATATATATATATATATATATATATATATATATATATATATATATATATATATATATATATATATATATATATATATATATATATATATTTAAGAAATAGAAAACATTTTCCGTGTTTACATACAGTTATATAAACACGAGTGGAAGTTTGGGAGAACACGAGCCCGTAGGGCGAGTGTTTCCACGCGATTTCGAGTTCTCCCAAACTTCCACGAGTGTTTATATAACGCATGGGAACACGGATACAAATGTTTTCTATTTCTTTTATAAAATAACCCTTAGAAAGCAAATAAAATGTACAAATATATTTTTTATCAACACGTAAATTCTCCTTACTGCGTATGATGGCGCTGTGATGTCTAATTGATGGCGTATGATGGCTAATTGATGGCGTATCAAGATGGCGTAATCCATCCATGTTATATTTAACAATTAGACAACGAGCCCGCGTTTTCTATGAGCAGATAGTCAACGAGGCGGAGCCGAGTTGACTATCGCTCATAGAAAACAAGGGCGAGTTGTCTAATTGTTTTAGTGTAAATTTACAACTTTCTAACACAAGAAATAACTTTTATTTCGTATTTTTCATGGGAAAAAAGTAACTATTCTTTCGAAATCAGGCGACTTTTTCCCCAGAGGTTTATATCAGCGGATAGTAACTCCTGCGATAGCCAATCAAAATTGAGGATTTGTGATATAAACTTGTCAATTTATACTAAAGCCTGATATAAACACGGTAACTGACCAATCACAGCGTGCGTAAGACACGACTTATTTTATATATATATATATATATATATATATATATATTATATATATATATATATATATATATATATATATATATATATATATATATATATATTATAATAAGTCGTGTCTTACGCACGCGCCTGTGATTGGTCAGTTACCGTGTTTATATCAGGCTATATAACATGGATGGATTACACCATCGTGATACGCCATCAATTAGCCATCATACGCCATCAATTAGACATCACAGCGCCATCATACGCAGTAAGGAGAATTTACATGTTGATAAAAAAAGATATTTGTACATTTTATTTGCTTTCTAAGGGTTATTTTATAAAAGAAATAGAAAACATTTGTATCCGTGTTCCCATGCGTTATATAAACACTCGTGGAAGTTTGGGAGAACTCGAAATCGCGTGGAAACACTCGCCCTACGGGCTCGTGTTCCCACTATCATTTCTCGTTCTCCCAAACTTCCACTCGTGTTTATATAACTGTATGTAAACACGGAAAATGTTTTCTATTTCTTAAATATATATATATATATATATATATATATATATATATATATATATATATATATATATATATATATATATATATATATATATATATATATATATATATATATATATATATATATACAGTATATATATATATATATATATACATGTATATATATATATATATACATGTATATATATTTATATATATACATATATATATATTTATATATATTTATATATATATATATATATATATATATATATATATATATATATATATATATATATATATATATATATATATATATATATATATATATATATATATATATATATATATATATTACTTGTAATATACCCAGAATCTTATCCCGGCATTACCAGCAATATATATGCAGAACTTGTGACCGGGTATATATAATATATATATTATACAGATGACGTCAGAACGGGTAGGAACAAAAAAAAGTGGCCCACAAATTGAGTGGGTCACTCATGTTCTTACCATGTTCTGATGTTCTCTGTGTATCTATAACTGAACAGACAACAACAAATGGAATCTATTTGTTTTATACAATCAAAAACAACCGGCCAAAGGTTTATCAAAGTTGTTGGGGCAAGAAAAAAGAAAAACACAGCATCTGCTGACGTGATTTGATGCTAACTATAGTTAAAGTTAACTAGGTTTTTATACAACCGTGCCCAAAGTTGTTACATTAATAAGTTTTCTGCTTTTTACAGAAAAAGGTCAATAGAAATGCTGTCTTGTCAAGGTCTGCTACTGTTGGAGGCATTATTATATATGAAATACATGACTGTGTAATATGTCCTCAGAGCACTCCATGTCCAAATCAAACTCCTCGCATAACAAGATGACTCTGCCTCTGATAATGAGCATTAGTTCTATGGAGAGGAGCTACAGTATTAAGCCTCTGACATGGAAGATTCAGGCATTGAACAATGTGATGTTACATGTATATCTGGATATGAAGATAAAGCATAAGAAAACTGCAAGGAGCACCTTGCTCCTGAAGAATATCAGTTGTTGCATCCACATCGTGAACCTAGTAAATTTATGTTCTTTCATCGTTGGAATTTGCCTCAGTTTGAATTTGTGCTGCTGGTCTCATGTAAATGGCGCCTATTTGTTTAACGGAGCCTCATTTTGATGGTTGTATTTTGTCTTGGGGATGTACATGTACAGTATTTATAGCAAACTAACCCCTAACTATGATATAGTATATATTAATTCCACTGCGGTAGTGTACGTGTACACTATATTATGACTGCTATAATGTGTTAATATATACACTGATGTAGTGAATGTGTGAGAGCTTGGGACTCATCATAATAATTTTCTAAGGATACGAGCTTGACGATCGTCCATGTGTCGTCAGTAGTTATAATGTCAGTGTTTACACTTTACAGTAATATTTTGGTTATTACATGTTATAAAATACAAATATAATACTTTTCAATTGATGTCGTTTGGGGGAGGCAGCACCCTAATCGGTTGTATGTCTTTACTTCTGTCCAGTCCATGTGCAGACCTACATCTGCACAATCTTGTCCCCAGAGCCTGCGTTCCTTTTAGACTGCACCGCCTAGGTTCTGTGGCTGATATAATCTCGATTCAAAACACATTTTGTCCATTTGCTGGCAATATCGCTTAGATTGCTAAGCAGGACTGGGACAAGATTGTACAGATGTAGCTTGACTTTGCTAGGGTAGTATATGTGTTCAAATAGCTGAAATTGATTGACTTTGCTTGGGTAGAAAAATGTGAAACACATTTTCTACCTGAGCAAAGTCAATCAATTTCAGCTATTTGAACACATATACTACCCTAGCAAAGTCAAGCAATTTTGGTTATTTGAACAGATTTTCTGCCCAGCAAAGCCAAGCAATTTCAGCTATTTGAACACATTTACTACCCAGCAAAGTCAAGCAATTTCAGTTATTTGAACATATTTACTACCCCCAGCAAAGTCAAGCAATTTCAGTTATTTGAACATATTTACTATCCCAGCAAAATCAAACAATTTCAGTTATTTGAACACATTTACTACCCCAGCAAAGTCGAGCAATTTCAGTTGTTTGAACACATTTACTATCCCAGCAAAATCAAACAATTTTGGTTGTTTAAACATATTTACTACCACAGCAAAGCCAAGCAATTTCAGTTATTTGAACACATTTACTACCTCAGCAAAGTCAAGCAATTTTAGTTATTTGAACACATTTACTACCCCAGCAAAGTCGAGCAATTTCAGTTGTTTGAACACATTTACTATCCCAGCAAAGTCGAGCAATTTCAGTTGTTTGAACACATTTACTATCCCAGCAAAGCCAAGCAATTTCAGTTATTTGAACACATTTACTACCTCAGCAAAGTCAAGCAATTTTAGTTATTTGAACACATTTGCCATATAGCCAAACTTGCAGCAAAATGATAAATTTACATCAAATTTGCTGCATATGATAAACACTATCAAATGTGTAATTACACAATAGTTTTGCTCAACGAAGCAAAGCATGCGAAAATGTGGCATTTACCACGTTTGCTACACTGGGCAAATACGATACAAATGTAAAATTTGCTGTTGAGCAAATGTGAGCAAACGTGATCAAATGTGGCATTTGCCATACATTTGCTATAAATTTGCCACCAATGTAAATCCGTTTTTTCGTCCAGTGGAAGAACCCAGGCAACTGGACAACTTTTATAAAGATGCAACTGAAGACCAACAAGGAGTTTCGAAGTCTCCACCAAGCGATAACAGAAAAAAGGCTTCTTGTGGACTACACTAGTAAAACGTCTCTCAATGAAATGCTGTCTATACTCGCGGTTCAGATACGGAACCAGATATGCCATCAGATCGCAACTGCTGGGTGTTTCAGTGCACTGATCGACGAAAGCAAAGACAAGGGCAAGAGAGAAGAGCTCGCTTTCTCTGTTCGCTACTACACCGAGAAGGTACAAGTGAGATTCCTGTCCATGACTGCACTCACCAAATTTGATGCAGAAGCTATCTCAGCAGTTACGAAAGACCTGATATATGAAGTCCAGCAGAAATCCAACGGATCACCTATTATCAGCCTCGGCGCAGATGGCGCTAGCGTGATGTCTGGTCGGTTAGCAGCAGTCGCAGAATTGCTCCGATCAAGGTATTTTGAGTGGTTTGTTTACATCCATTGTACTGCCCATCGTTTGAATTTGGTTGTGGGAGACATGCTAAAGGCGTCTTTGTCATCAACGGATGTTATGACCACAGTAAAATCCTGCCATACACTGCTCAATAAACCGAAGATCAGACAGAAGTACGAATCACTCCACAGAGAAATGTATCCTAGCAAACAAGTTAAACATATAACGCAGCAAATCGATATTCGTTGGGGATGCAAATACGAAGCCGTTGATGTTATATCTGAAAGATTTGATGTTGTCCTCGCGACCCTGATAGACGTGGCAAACAACCTCGGTGGAAGTGATGAAGATTCGGAAGATGATGAGTATGGGTATACAAAATCGCAGGCAGAAACAGCAGCTGGACTGTACCACAAACTGATGTCAGGAAAATTCATCGTCGGTCTGACAACACTTCATAAGTATCTCGGCAAGCTATACTTCCTGTAAATAGAAGTTTCGCGTTTGGAATCGTACTTTCTCTTCATATACTCATAGTGGAATTCATACATAAGTACTTTCGAGAGATCCAAAATATAATGGTGAATCCAACGTAAATTGGACGATTCAAGTAAAGTTTAGTCTATCTCATATTCACTGCAGCTAGATCTTCAGAAAAGATACGGAAGGAATCAAAGGATGGAAAAGAAGCTAATTTGGACAACTTCGCTTTATCGTTGACCAGATTTACATTGACTCTATTTCTCAAATTTTCCATGGTTTTGCCAAACATGGAATTGTTCATTAGTTTGAAAAAATCATTCTCAAAGTCGTTAGCTGCATGCTTCCGCTTTTCGGTGTTAAAATCAATGTTGGATTTCAACCATGGGCTCTGTTGAAACACCAACGCTCTGTGAATCTTGGTCAACTCCATGCCCAGTTCTAGGTATTGCTTTAGATTAGGGTAGTGCACAACATAATTGATCTTGTCTTGGAGGTTCGGAACTAACTTGGAGACAGCTGCACTATCTGTACCAAGGTTTAAATCTTTGGACAATTCTTGACAGTAGGGCGGGTAATAACATATGCAGTGAAATCTTCATTCTCTCGGGTGGCAAAGGGTAATCGTTATGTAAGTCGTGTAATTCTTCGGATAACAGAGGTCAACTTCTAAAATATAGCCTTGTTCGTCATCGTCTGGAGTTCCTTCGACGTTGAGTGTGAAAATTTCTTGTTCGGTCAGCCAGTCGAACTCACCAGTTGGTAGAGGCTGTGAGATACCCATCCATATAGATTGTTGGCGTCGAGGTGCATCACATATGTCGTTTCTTGCTTGGGATCGTAGTCGGGTACATATGGGTTGTTGGTTTTGCTGAAACGATTGCTGATCATTGAAATTTCACAGCGTAGAAAATTCCAAGTACATATCCTGGTCCACCGGCTCCACCGGCCGCAGAACCCCTACTCTGTATTCTACTAATGTGATCATTAACCGCGATGCGATTCAATAGTTTATAGTTTGTAGTTATTTACTATTTACATGCAAGTGTGTTAAATTGTTATCGTTAAATTGTCCATGCACTGTCACAGGTTTTGCCTAATAAATCATCAAAAAATTCTGTTTCACAATGCAAAAAGTTCCCAGTTATCTTTACAAAATATTTATGATAATGACTCAAAGTCAGAAACTCTTGTTTTCATTATAATATCATCAAGTCTATATATGTGTTCTCCAACACATTGGCTTGGTACAGGTAAATTAATGAACTTATTTTTTGGTTATGTTGAAAAACAGATCTTTGAACAATACACGGGTCACTTTCCTGATTTCTTCGGCAGATTTATCGATGACTGTTTAGGAACAGCGTCATGCTCACGAGTCCTTTTAGAGCAGCTCATCAACTGTGTTGATGATTTTCATCCTGCTTTGAAGTTCACGTGGGAAATCAGCGAGACCTATGTGTCGTTCCTTGATATTTTAATTTCGATTGATGGTGATTCGCTGAGAACGTCGGTCTCGTACAAGCCTACTGACTCCCATATAATTATCTTCTATTTTCATCCTGTCATCCCAACCACACTAAGCAATCCATCCCTTATTCTCAATTCTTGCGTCTTCGGCGCTTATGTAGCGACGACCAAGATTTTCAATCCAAAGCAATGGAAATGAGATCTTTTTTTGTTCAACGTGGTTACCCTACCAACCTTCTAGACCTCGCCGTTCAGAAAGGTTTTCTCGTCTCCCGTTTAGATGCCGTTGAACCACGTTTGGAACAAGTTTCAAACAACAAAATTCCTTTAGTTCTAACATTTCATCCTTTCAATTTTAAAGTTAAAAATATTATTAATCCGAATTTTCACATTTTACAAAATGATCCTGAGACGTCAGCCATTTTCACCGATAACCCTTTGGTATCTTTTCGCCGTAATAAAAACATTCGTGACTCCTTAGTACACAGTGCCCTTAAACAAGATACCTCGGCACCAGCGGGAACATTTTCTTGCGGCCGTTCCCGCTGCAACACATGCCCTTTTCTCAATCCCACTACAGTTATTACTGCCCCCAAATTCAACCACACAATCCGCCATACTTTCATGCACGTTCACCAACATCATGATTGCATTTCTTGCGATAAATGCCCTAAAAGCTACATCGGTGAAACTGGCGACGCCTTTCAGACAGGTTTGCTGAACATCTTCGTTCCGTGAGGAACAATGATGTTAACAAACCTGTAGCCCGCCATTTCAACAGCTCTAACCATTTGGTTTCAGACATTAAAGTCTGTGCTATCCTTCCCATCTCAGGTGGTAACGATAACTGCAAACGGCAAGAGAAGCGTCTCATTTTTAAACTTGGCACCACATACTCTCTTGGTCTTAACGAACGTTTTTCTATTATTTAATTTCCTACAAGTTTTTTGTTATTTTAGTTTGCTTGGAACTTTTTATTATTAGCTTATGCACTTTCATTCCTTTTCAAGTTTTTGTTTCTTACTGCTAATAATTATATTATCACCTCGCTATATTTATGCGTTAAATCAATAACTGTTATGCGGCCAAGATTATCCTCCTCGATTTTGGGAATTGGGATATAATTAGAGGGATACAATTAGAGCGGCAATTAGAGGAGTACAATTAGATGAGTTCAATTTAGAGCGGTTCAATTAGAAGGGTTCAATTATATGGGTACAATGAAAGGGGTACAATTAAAGTTGTTCAATTTAGAGGGGTACATTTAGGAGAGTTAACTCGACTACCCATGCAATCTAATTCAACTACCCTAAACAATAGTCATTTTAACTCTTTTCACTCCAACATGTCCACATAATTTAACTTCACATGTCTAATAACAGGAGTAAAAATGTCCCCAAATTTAAAACATAATTTTAATATATTTTTAGCCAAAATAACTAAACATAGAGTTTTAGTCAAAACAAAAATTTAAAAATGACAATGTTGGTATCTCAAGATCATTGGTTGCCCTTTATGTTTTAATTTTATTAATTTTGGAAATAGTCTCAATAATTATTGTTCTGACTTATTTTCTCTAGGTTCTGAAGCAACTGGATGTCATTGACCTCAGTGTAAAAACCTGGATCGTTATGTTATGTCCAATCTTACTAATATTCATTACGATGAGAAAGCTTTCGTCGTTAGCTTGGGTCTCTACGGTGGCAAACTGTGTCATGGCGTTCGGAGTTTTATCAATATTTATCCACTTCTTTGCTAACGCTGGAAATCCACAAGTATTGCCATATTTTGCTGGATGGTCGGCGTTTCCACTCTTTTTTGGTGTTGCTGTGTTCGCATTCGAAGCAATACCTATAGTAAGCATCTTTTTGTACTAAATTATCATACGCTGTGCATTGTCGAGATTCTTTTACAATTTGAACTAAAAGAGAAGAGCAGTTAGTTTAGTCATATTTGTAGTAGTTGGTTTAGTCATACAGATATAGTTACAGAGTTAATTTAGTCATGCAGATCAGTGTTAGTTTGGTGATAGTGTACATTTAGTATGTTATAGAGTTAGATTTAATTAGATTATGAGCTTTAAATTGCTATTAGGTGATAATTAACTGGGAGAAGCTGAGTTAACTACAGTATCTCCTTATAGAAATTGAGAGCGAATAATCTAATTGTTTCTGCCATAGGCAGCATACTAATCTTGACTTGGGTTGCTCTGTCCTCGTGCCCATATCTCTTTGTCGACCTATGTATAGTTAAAGAAATGCTTTTCTCGTTCGAGATATTTGTTCAGTTTTATGACGTTTTGTGACGTAGAAGTTTTATCACGTGTTACGCGTATTGAAGTTCCTACCTTTTGTCAACGCTGTTAAGTTTGAACGATCTGTTCTGCCATCAGTGAGGAAGTATTCTCTTGTCAAGGTAAGACGACTAAGATAGTTATGTGTACTTAATTTTTCTTGTTAGACAGTCACCAAACGGAAATATGGCTCAGTGACTGCGAGGTATCTGCGATTTCTTGCCATCACAGCATCACTTGTCATGGGCTAAATATATCATGATATCAAATTGTTTTGTTTGTGAATACAGTTAAGATTTCCTTCTATTTTAGGTGTATATTGGTGTGAGTTCATATACTTAACGCAATGTCTGGTAGCAATAAAATAATAATGAACAGTTTGTCTCAATAGAAATGCATTATCACTTCATTCAACAAGGAAACTAAAAAATACATATTTTTTCTTTACTGTGAATTAAAGCATATGAATACACCATCTCCTCAACCTTTGGCACTACATCTGTTTATGCTATGATTACATACTACAAAAATCTGACTTGGATTTGAGGAAATAATCTACAGTGGTTTCTACAATTGATTTGTGCACAAAGCTACAGCTTTGTATATGTAATAAACAGCACTGTATATGTAATAAACTGTACATGGAACTGTCTTCAAGAAATTATTTACCTCAACTTTGTGAAAACTCAATAGACAATGGAAATTATTTGTGTGCAAGTTCTTTGGGAAAATAAAATACAGTGGTGTATTCCCAAACGACAACTACAGTAGGTTATATGTGGAGACGTGGACATGTGCAATGAACTAATACTGAGTATTGCATTCTCAACAAGAACTCCAATAAAAGTTAGACGATATAAACAATGGATTGACAAATACCAGAAACATCTGTTACATAGCATCTGGGGTCGGTTGTTCAAAGCCTGTGTAAGTTATCCGGTGGATAAGTCCTATCCAGCGGATAAATCTGCTATCCAGTGGATAGTTACCCAGCGGATAAAAAGTGGTTGTTCAAAGCGTGGATAGCAGGGTGTATAACTATCCGACGGATAACAGATTTATCCACTGGATAACTGCTCGTTGCTATGTAAATTTATAAATTTCCCCATTATACCAACCGCCCAAACTAAAAAACGACAAGAGAATATTAAGTTGCTTCTTTCTTTTTGATCAAACATAATATTCTCCATAACAAGACTCATTTAATTCCGTTTTTTTGCGTTTGTGATTGGTTGTCTAGGCATCGGATGATATATATCAGGTGATGCAGGCTTATTTCTTACTCTAGCTGAATTTGCACTTTGCACACAGAGAAAAACAAACGGTTAGCAAAGATTCTATTTGAGATGAAAACTGAATATCCGTTCAATCTGCTAAATTATTTTACTTGGGAAAGTGCTTCCAATGAAGGACAAGTTTCGTTTTTCAAGTTAGTGTATTAATCTTGTCGATGCCTCTTAGTGATTTTGTCGTCGTTGTATTTCCATTTTTTTGTAATAAACATGTTAATCAGTTTGGAGTTGTTTATCCTGTGTTTTTTATGAATGATTTTCGATTTGAATACAAACGAAATAGTTTGTTGCTCGGCTAATAATTTCATAGCTGTTTTGTGCTGATGATTCAACAATGACATGTTATCCTTTTTCTGCTTTACAACAGATGTCCGGAAATAAAATCCCTGGTTTGGATGGTTTCTCCAAAGAGTTTTATACCACTTTTTGGCTCATTTTTAAAGACGATTTCGTCGAAATGGCCAACTATTGCCTGAGCGACGGTGAACTACCCTTGTCATTGCGCCGTGCATTGATCATATTACTGTTTAAGAAAGAAGATCCAGAGGCGCTGAAAAACTGGCGACCAATTTCGCTATTGAATGTGGATTATAAAATCATCGCTAAGGTCATTGCAAAACGAATTACTAAAGTCCTGGCGTCAGTCATCAATCTTGACCAGACTTAGCTTGTTCTGTCGTGGCGTTCGTCAAGGATGTCCGTTATCGCCTATTTTGTTTGTTTTGGTATCGAAAATATTTGCCTTGGCAATTCGTCAATATCCGGAGATCAAGGGGCTGACGTTACCAGGTGGACATGAAGTCAAGATTTCGCAATATGCCGACGATAACACTTGTGTAGTGAGTGACCAACGACTTTGGCATTGCCAAAGTATTAGAAGTCTTTGAATTTTTTGGCCGTGCTTCAGGAGCCAAAATGAACAAAACCAAATCGAAAGGACTTTGGGTAGGACGTTGGCGTACACGGACTGACGCACCAGGAGAGTTACAATGGTCTACGACTAATCTTAAAATAGTTGGATACTATTTGGTGACGAAGACAGCCCTGCTAACACATGGGAGGCTGGTTTCAAGAAATTCAAGAATACTATAACGGCATGGCAATCGCGCTACCTTATGCTGAATGGAAAGTGTGTTGTGGCAAAAACGATGGCAGCCGCCTCCATCTGGTATCTTGCCAAGATTTACCCTCAAAGTCGTGGCATCATAGAAGGCCTAACGCGTGTCATGTGGAAGTTTGTGTGGTCAAATAAACCAGAACTTGTACGCATAGAAGTATGCATGTCAGGATATCAGTCTGGTGGTCTTCGGGCGGTAGATATAGAAAAGAAGAGTAAATGTCTTCTCATTGGGCGTGTGTTTAAATTTCTGAATGATGATTTTGCGCCTTGGAAACCTTTAATGAGGTACTACGTTGGCCGATCTCTGGGGATTAATGACAATAGCAAACCTAACAGTGCTATCTTGTCGCCTTTTTATTGCACCTTGATGCGAGTGTTGAATGAGCTTGCAGTGGACCTGGCTTACCGCAAACCGTGTAAGTTCTTCTACGATCGTCCAATACTTAATAAAGTAACTCCTGTGCGTCCAACAAGTCAAATTAAATGGGATGCTCGTTTTCGATCTTTGGACTGGAAAGGTATATGGCGAAGAGTCCATTCTGGATGGAAAGATCCATTACTACGAGATTTTAACTGGCGAACTGTCCACCTGGTCCTTAATGTTAATACAGTTATGAATAAGTGGAACCGACGCATACCAACGGCATGTCCCCGTTATGGTGATAATTGGGAAAGCCTGGCACATGCTTTGGTCCATTGCTCGTTCGCCAATGAAATGTGGACGAAAGTTTTGATCTTGGGAAACAAGATAGAGCCCAATTTGACAGTTTTATCCAAAAAATCGATTTTACTTGGTGAAGTGCCTCGTAGTCTTAATGAACAACTTTTGCGATATGTATTTTCGGTGGCACGCTTTTCAGCCTGGAAAGAGCGAAATTCCTACCAATTTGGGGGCGACGTTAACATTGATTGTTTAACGTATTTTAAGTATTACATCACGAACAGCTTAAAGATCGAACAATATTCCCTCGACTTTGCATGCTTTAGAGATAAATCGTGTGTTAATGATGTACTTTCTTCATGTGAGACCGGAAAAGTGGTTTTCCATTTGTAAAATATCCGTGAGATTGTATGTACTGTACATAGCTTGTAAATATCGAAACAGCTGTCCACAGTTGCTGATGATAGCCAGAGACTCCAATTATGTTTTGTCATTTCAGCCAGTAAAAGTGCGCAATGCACACTGAGTTGTTATAGACTTTTACATTCTTGATGGTTTATAATTGATGCAGTGTGGTATATATATATATATATATATATATATATATATATATATATATGTATATATATATATATATATATATATGTATATATATATATATATATATATATATATATATATATATATATATATATATATATATATATATATATATATATATATTATATATATATATATATATATATATATATATATATATATATATATATATATATATATATATATATATATATATATATATATATATATATATATGCATATATATTTATATATGTATATATATTTAGCAATATATAAATATATATATCAGTGCAGCTCATCAGTGTCGCTCACACAGCTCACCGGTGTAGCTTGGTAACTAGATATGGCATGACAACTATTTATACCCAAGCGATTGCCGGCGACAACCGCTTGTGGGACAATAACATGAGACATGCGCACATCCAGAGAGCGTGAAGTGGAATAGGGTCAGAGTGCTCAAACTACCACAAGGGTAGTAGGTGTTGCATTATCGCGAAAGGACACCCACAACAACTTCACAGAGTGCTCAACAACACCGAAGTGAAGCAGCATAATACTGTAATAGTACAATCTACAGACACATGTTCCACAGCTCACCAGTGTAGCTCTTTACAATCTAGATATAGCATGAAAACTATTTATACCCAAGCGGTTGCCAGTCACAACCCTTGTGGGACAATAGCAGACATGCGCACATGTATATATATATATATATATATATATATATATATATATATATATATATATATATATATATATATATATATATATATAAGGAAAATTTCGAGAGTTGGAATACATACATTTTAAGACCAAACCGGGACCAGTTGCGAAAAATTCAACTTTAAGGCCTTCCGGCTGGGAATTGAACCCGCGACCCAGCGATGCTAGTGCAGTGCTCTGACACCTGAGCTACGGAAGCCGTTGCCGAGAGCCTAGTCACGAGTTCTGTATATATGGTGGTGGTAATGCCAGTATAAGATTCTGGGTATATTATAGGTAATATTTGGCATTTCACTCGATCAAACTACATATTGAAAGGATGGAAAATTTCGAGTGTTAGAATACATACATTTTAAGACCAAACCGGGACCAGTTTGATCGAGTGAAATGCCAAATATTACCGATAATATACCCAGAATCTTATCCTGGCATTACCACCACCATATATACAGAACTCGTGACTAGGCTCTCGGCAACGGCTTCCGTAGCTCAGTGGTCAGAGCACTGCACTAGCATCGCAGGGTCGCGGGTTCAATTCCCAGCCGGAAGGCCTTAAAGGGACACTCCGGCCCAAATACAAATGCAGTTCATATGAAAGATCTTACTGACTTTAGTTTATTTCCAAAGTTTCAGCATTCCTATCAATTTAGTTGAGAAGATATTGCTAGTTGAAGTTGAAAATTTGTGGATTTTGACGGCATATTGGTTTTGAAAATATGACTTCATTGAGTGTTCTTTATCGTCAGTGGAGTTGTTTTGATGGCGATCACATAGTGATAGTTCTTGTGAATGGTCTTTGGACGAAAATTAGTCGAAATAAACTATTTAGTTCATCATGCAAGAAAGTAGAGGAGCTTCTTAGGCATAATACGAGATCACGTCACTCAGTGACGTCATATTTGAGAAACAAAATGGCGTCGAAATTGCACAAACTCTCCAACTTCAACTAGCCCCATCTTCTTAACTAAATTGATAGGAATGCTGAAACTTTGGAAATAATCTAAAGTCAGTAAGATCTTTCATATGAACTACATTTGTATTTGGGCCGGAGTGTCCCTTTAAAGTTGCATTTTTTGCAACTGGTCCCGGTTTGGTCTTAAAATGTATGTATTCCAACACTCGAAATTTTCCTTCACCATAAATCCTTTCAATATATAATATATATATATATATATATATATATATATATATAATATATATATATATATATATATATATATATATATATATATATATATATAATATATATATATATATATATATATATATGATTTAATAATAATTTGAAGCTGATCTAGATAAAAAACTTTATACAGAATTTTCGGCTGCAGACTGTCAGCCTTCCTCAGTGACTAATTTTTACATTGTTAATTTTAACATTGTTAATTTTCACAACCATTTAAACTCCGTTAATCCCGACATACAGTTCACTATTGAATATCCAGATGTAAGCGCGAACCAACAAAGCATAGCGTTTTTAGATTGCAAGATTTTAGCCGAACCAAAAAAAACCGTCGAAGTAAAAGTACATCGGAAAGCAACGCATACAAACAAGTATTTGGATTTCGACTCGCATAACCCCATACAGCATAAGGAAGCTGTAGTTAAGACGCTTCTGCATAGAGCAAAAGAGATCCCTACCAGTGAAGAGCTTCGACAGGAAGAAGTAGAAAAGGTGGCCCAAGATCTTGAAGCTAATGGATACACTCGTGGATTTCTCCAAAACGTTAAAAGTACCAGTTTACAAAGCCGCAATCCCACCGATAAGCTCGGTGGTTTTGCCGTTTTACCTTATGTGAAAGGTGTTTCGGAACAAATTAAACGGTCATTAAAACGAGCCAATATAAGAACTGCTTTTAAACCATTACAAACACTTTCCAAAATTTTCAAAAAACCGAAGGACCGTATCGAAGATTTTAAAGTACTGCAGGCATCGTATACGAAATAAATACAAAAAGTGCCGTTTTACCTACGTCGGAGAAAGTAAACGTTCATGGAATTCTCGAGGAAAAGAACATAATCCCGGCAGACGAACCTATAATTATTCTGCTATTAAGCATCACGCTGAGACGACAGGACATGATATCCACCCTAAGTACGCGACAATTCTTGAACGAACCGAATCAACGAGAGAAAATAATTTCCAACGATCTATACACCGCAGCTCAAATCCCATAGGTACACTAATAGCTTTGAGAATGCATAAATGCACTAAGTTTTATAGCTTTTTTAATAGCTTTGAGAATGTATAAATGCACTAAGTTTTAACGTTTTATGTAAATATAGCGCTTTTTAGTCACTGAGGAAGGCTGACGATCTGCAGCCGAAAATTCCGTATAAAGTTTTTTATCTAGATCAGCTTCAAAGTATTATTAAATCATGATGTTTACTTATCGCTCTTCAAACATATATATATATATATATATATATATATATATATGTATATATATATATATATATATATATATATATATATATATATATCTGCCTGAAGATTCTTTTACAGATGAAACAAGTTGTAGCAGACCAGTTTTGAGGTAAGCGAAAATCTAATCTATTTGCTCTAACTATATGTTGTTGAGCACTCTTTGCATTTCGTAGACCAAAACCTACACGTATATATATATATATATATATATATATATATATATATATATAAATAGGTAATATTTGGCATTTCACTCGATCAAACTACATGTTGAAAGGATTTATGGTGAAGGAAAATTTCGAGTGTTGGAATACATACATTTTAAGACCAAACCGGGACCAATTGCGAAAAATGCAACTTCAAGGCCTTCCGGCTGGAATTGAACCCGCGACCATGCGATATATATATATATATATATATATATATATATATATATATATATATATATATATATATATATATATATATATATATATATATATATATATATATATATATATATATATATAATTATATATATATGTAGTATTTAAAACACGAGGAGCGTTTTGTCATATTTAAAATGCAAGCGTGCAGCTCGAGCATTTTAGATATGATAAAACGCGAGTTCGATTGTTTTAAATAGCTTCAAAAACAATTGATTGTAATCACTAGGGAGTGTACTGGTTTCCATTAGAGGTAAATTGGGTTGATTTAGAACAATGTAAATTGATTTGTTTTCGATTTGCATAGTTGGGTATGCAAATATGGTCTTTGAGTTGATGTATGAAATGCAAATTAGCAGGAATTTTATATAAAGTTCGTAGAGACTTTATATAATTTCATGCTGATTAGTATTCATGGATTTTATCAGGTATAAAAGCCTTGCGCGTGACTAAATACGGAAATGTGATTGGACAATTTGGTTAATGAATATTAATGCAACGCTCTCTACCATTGTGGCAGTTTGAGCGCTCTGGCCCCATGCGCACTTCACGTTATCTGGATGTTCTGATCGCCGGTACTATCCCACAAGCGGTTTTCAATGACGATCGTAAGTGCATAATAGTCCAGCCAGACTTGTCCAGATTGTTCCAAGCTGCACTGATGAGCTGTGGTACAGCGAAACACGTGTCTGTAGATTGAACTATATATATATATATGTATATATATATATATATATATGTATATATAGAAGATAAGTGCCGAGTTCGAAATCATACAGACGATAGAGTGCTCAATTACCACCACTATATACAGAACTCGTATACAAATTACCACCACTATATACAGAACTCGTGACCAGGCTCTCGACAACGGGCTCTATAGCTCAGTGGTCGCAGGGTCACTGGTTCAATTCCAGCCGGAAGGCCTTGAAGTTGCGTTTTTCGCAACTGGTCTCTGTTTGGTCTTAAAATATATATATTCCAACACACGTAATTTTCTAAAAAAATCCTGCTCTGTTTTTTATGACCCATTTTTTTACTTGTTGATGGTTCGAATCTTATGGTGGTATCGGTTTTTCAATCACGAGAAAGGAAAGTGCTTTATTTTTTATGTAGAAGTGGAAATATTACACAAAATTTGTCCCACCTCATCACGCCGTCAAATTACCTCTTTGACGTCACACGTTATAATCGGCATAGATTTCTAGAGAAAGTTAACTCTAACTTAAACATCAGTATTTACAAAGCTAAGCATTCACTCACCACAAAAAAACATATCGATATTATCAACGACATCGTGTGACGTCACTACTACTGCTGTTTCGGTCTTGAAAAACCGATACTACCATAATATCCATCACATCACGAAGTACTAAAGTTGGTCGTAAAAACAGAGTTGAATTTTTCGTTTCCTAGGCACTTTAAGTGGTTTATTTTCCATGTTGGTAAACCAACTTTCTAATATAAGTAGCTTGGTAGTAAAGGCGATATATTCAGCCGAGTGCCAGTCAATGTCGTGTTTCGTTTGTACATGGTGTTCAGCAACGTGATTAGTTCCGTTTCTGTTTCTAGTGGTTCGTTTGTGTTCAGCTAATCTGATTTTTAGGTTTTAGTAATTATAATGAGAATTTGCATTAAATCAAAATCAAAAGCGTGATATATCGTAATTATTCAAAGAATAAGCAATCTTTTAATTAATTTTTTAAAAATATGCATCTTGTGGTTCTCCTACACTTCTTTCGTGTTTTTATTACATCACTCGGCCAGGATTCCATCACGTTATACAGAGACCCTGGTAAACGTATTTTATTTCGTAGGGGAAAATGTCTTCTTTCCCTTAAATATAATTTCAATTTATCTTTTTATCTTAGATACTCCCACTAGAAAACGGGATGAGAGATCCAAAACAGTTTCCCAGCATTGTTAAAATTGGAATGGCTATTGTGTTTGTTATTTACGTTACAATGGGATTTCTTGGTTATCTAACTTGTCAGAATGAATGTGAAGGAAGTGTCACGTTGAACCTACCTGGAACACCGTACGTATATGAAAGTAAAATTAGTTAAAGTGCCAGCTATCTCACGATTGCGGGATTTTACATATCTGTAATATATGGGCTTCCTGAGGAAAATATCAGCCGAAAATTTCAACTTCATGGAGTTTTTTCGCTGTCACGTTACTGGATGTGATGTCAAAAGGGCATTCCGAACTTGTTATAAGTATTCTGAGCCCCAAACGGGGATCGAACCCACGACCTTCCGATTGCTAGACGGGTGTTCTAACCACTGAACTACTGAGACTCAGATGGTAGAACGGAGGTAAATTACGTAAAGGTTCGTCACTGCAAAAAAATTTGAGTTAAATGAACTCAAAACACTGAGTAAAATGTGCATCCACATGGTGACTCAGTATGTTGAGTTAATTTTACTCACGTGGTATGAGTAAAAAATCAAGAGTAAATTTACTAAAAAACTGAGTTCAGACTACTCAAAGCAAATGCATCCACAGTGACTCAATATTTTGAGTAAAATAAGGAATTACTCAATCCGTGAGTAAAACTACTCCAACAATAGAGTTATTTAACTCCAACCAAACACATTCACATTGACACTGCATTTTGAGTAAAATAAGGAATTACTCAACCTGAGCAATTCCTTCTTTTCTGAAAAATACACTCAATGTGAATAAAACAAGCTCAACATTTAGTACACTTCCACTGCAAACAGATCTATTGTTGCACAAATCTATTCACACAGTAAAATATAACAAAGTGATTGGTCTACATAAAAAGTATAAAATAATATTGTCTGGTGTCTCAAGCACTTGAATGTCACTTCAAATCATTCAAAACATTAATGAAATTAATGACAGAACTTGGTAATTTAGCACCATCATTAATTTTGAGGATGTGTTTTTGAATAAATAAACAAAAGTTGTTTAAGAATGCTGGGCACTTAAACATGAAGGCATAATTCATGGCCATGAAGGCCAGAACACCTTCAACCAATCCTCCATGTACTTGGCACACCACCAGGTTCTCAGCAATGAGAAACACCTTGGGTGAATTGAGGATCTGCCCTTTCACCAGTATCTGTGGAGATTTTGTTTATTTGCTTCTAACCATCTCCTCAATATCTGAATCTTCCTGTTAAATTAAAATAAGAAAGGATTATGCCTTCTATAAAATAGTTTTGAGAGTTTCGAAATGTATAGATAATTTGTTCCGAATACCAATATTTGTATCTATTGTTGACTGTTGACTGTTGAAGGATGTCTGAACAATCCTGTGATTGTTCCGCCAAAATCAACCTTAATTCAAACTTGAATTTTGCTAAATAAACTTGAATTTGGCTAAACATTTTTATATTGAATTAGCCAAATTGCTAAAGATTTTTTTACTCCAGCTTAAACCCTGAAATATATTGAATATAACTGTACTGGGTTTGAAGGTGTTCCCAAAAATTGAGGAGTTCAAGTCCTACCAATTCGTTTGACAAGCTCCTCAAAATTGTCGGCATTTCCTGAAATTGACCATTACATTGGAATTGACCAATCATGCTCTGCTTAGTAATTAAGTAACCGATGCTCAACTTCATCAAATAATTGTATATCATACAGGTATATCATAATATACAGGAAAATGTTTCTCAACTGTGATTGGCTGATTCAAGTGCAGTTAATCCCAAACAGTGTTATTACAGTTCAAAAACTTGTTTTACATGCACTTGTGAGTTTTTCAAAGACCTCAAATAGGACAATGTCCTATTTCGATAGTCTTGTGTGTGTTTTTTCCAAATTGCACTCAAAATCATACCATTACCTATACTTATAGCCCAATAAAATAAAATTGTGTACATAAGAAACCAACCTCAAGGAAGTGACAACTAAGCTAATAAGCAAGCAAACATACAGTACTACACACATTTGTTAATATTATAATCAGTTTTACCAATGCATGCCATATGTATATCGATACACCGAGGTTGTAATTAGCTATACTATTGTATATACTGTATGCTCAAGGACAATAATTGACTTATTGTTTGTTAACTGTGGTCATAAAATAGTTCAAGCCGGAGTTATGCACCCACTCATTAGTGACCATTCTCTAATATTCTATGTAATAAAAGGCGGTGTTCAACGCGTGACATCAAGGCAATTTGAATTCCGTTGTTTCAAAAATTATAATAAGGATGCTGTAGTGAATGATCTAAATGCTGTTCCTTGGTCCGTAATCGATGGTGTGGAAGATATTGATGAGAAAGTCTTTATGTGGGAACATCTGTTTAGTGAGGTGGCTGACTCCCATGCGCCGATACAATATAAGCGTGTGAAAGGTTTAAAGAATCCCTGGGTTACTTCACAATTGATAAAAATGAGATATCAAAAACAGTTTTATTTCAAGAAGGAAAAACGTCAAACAGCGCCTGCTATTGGAAAAAGTACAAGTTGTTAAGAAACTCTATAAATCAGAAAGAGAGAAAGCTTAAGTCTGAATATTATTGTAAACTAATTGAAGACAGTAAAAGTGATGGAAAAAGATGTGTAAATCAATAAAAGAAACCCTACCACAATCGGCAAGCTCCGACATAAATTCCATATATGATGGTTGCAAATTATATACGGAAAGTGTGTCCGTTGCCTCGATATTGAATAAATATATTACTTCTATCGGAAAAAAGATACAGAAAATTTTTACTAACACACCAACAATTTGGCCAGATAATAATGATTACAATTATCCAAATGAATTTCATTTTCAAAGTGTCACAAGTGACTATATGTTCAAAGGAAGTTGCTCAAGCTCAAATCTAATAAAGCCGCTAGACTGGATAAAACTAGTATTAGAATGCTGAAAGATGTAGCTGGTGTGGTTGCTCCTGTACTTACAAACCTAATCAACAATTCCTTCGCTAATGGTTGTTTCCTAAGAGGTGGAAATCCGCAAAGGTCTTCGCGTTATTTAAAGATTGAGATAGGACCTCAAAAGATAACTATCGACCTATCTCAGTCCTCCCAGCCGTTAGTAAAATTATCGAGAGAACTGCACATGATCAATTAAGTAGTTATCTAAAGGAAAACTCTATTATTTCCTCAACGCAATATGGATTTAGAGCTAATCGTTCAACTGAAATGGCTCTGACTAATTTTACCGACAACATACTCAAACATATGGACAATAAACAAGTTACTGGAGTCATTTATTTAGATATAAAAAAGGCTTTTGATACGGTAAACCATCAAGTCCTCATAAAAAAGTTGAAGTGTGTTGGTGTCCATGGTCAAACACTGTGTTGGTTTCAATCATTCCTCTCAAACAGGTTTCAGCAAACAGCCGTTGGAAATTATTTATCTGAAAGCCTGAAGATCTCTGTTGGAGTGCCACAGGGATCTATACTTGGACCACTATTTAGTATTGTATTTAGTTTATATCAATGGTGTGCAAACATGCTTAAAAAACTGTCGTATGGTAACAATTGCAGATGACATAGCAATGTTTTGTCCAGCCTCAACTGCAGATGAATTACAAACTAATGTGGATATGGATTTACAAGGTGTTATGAAGTGGCTTTGGAATAATAAGTTATTGCTTAACGTTTCTAAATCAAAATTGATGATTATCGGAAATTCAATTAAATTAAAGCAGTTTGCGAACGTCCAGCTGTTAGCAAATGACGCAGCACTGGAAAGAGTTCGGTACTTCAAGTACCTCATTGTTATTATTGATAGGAATCTATCCTGGAAGAGTCACATTGAGAAATTGAAAATAAAAGTTTCGCAACGCCTTGGCATCCTACGTAGAATAAAGCGTCTGATACCCAGGCATGCACGGATAATATTTGTCAATACAATGATTACTTCAATAATGTAATATGGCAGCCTGGTTTAGGGATATAAGGAAAACAAAATTTTGATGGATAACCTACTGCAAGTATTGCATAACAAGGCGCGTGTATTGATGTCAATTAAAAGGGACTGGGTACAGTCTGAGCATATAACAACATCATAACATCAATACACGAACCTTTACGTAATTTACCTCCGTTCTACCATCTGAGTCTCAGTGGTTCACTGGTTAGAATACCCGTCTAGCAATCGGGAGGTCGTGGGTTCGATCCCCGCTTGCGGCTCAGAATACTTTTCTGAGGTATAAGCTTGACAACATTTCACTAACATCTATACACCAAGCTTACAATGTTTAGCACAGCTATTCATCACTTATCATATATATATAATATATATATATATATATATATATATATATATATATATATATATATATATATAATATATATATATATATATATAATATATATATATATATATATATATATATATATATATATATATATATATATATATATATATATATATATATATAATATATATATATATATATATATATATATATATAGTGAAAGTGGTCTTACCTCAAAATGATAAAAGCCGCAACTGTCAGTTTCACGCAAGGCGATCTTTATATATATATATATATATATATATATATATATATATATATATATATAATATATATATATCTTTATATATATATATATATATATATTATATATATTATATATATAATCTTTATATATATATATATATAAATAATATATATTAAACAATTATACCATGACCTTGATTCGTATTCGAGGTGCGTAGTTCATACGTGGCGAGAGCGAATGGCATAATTGTTTTATAATATAGCAAAATATTTTAAGACAATAATTGGCAAAACTGTTGATATGTGGCAGTAAATAAATTATGTATTTGAAAGCAACGAACTTCCGCCACATATATACTTCCGTAATGCGTAATGTTGTCACGTAAGAAAGGTTTCTCGCTGAGTTAAAAGCAGCTTATAAACATTTTGTCGGAGAGTCAAAAATTCGTTGAGATGGTTTAATAAAGAAAAATGTTCCTTTGCAAAGACAAAATGTGGGTCAGTATATATTTAGCTATTGTATCACGGTTGTGAATATTTGGGCTTTCAAGAGGATAAAAAGTTATATATATATATATATATATATATATATATATATATATATATATATATATATATATAATATATATATATATATATATATATATATATATATATATATATATATATATATATATATATATATATATATATATATATATATATATATATATATATATATATATATATATATATATATATATATATATATATATATATATATATATATAACTACAGACGGTACCGTTTCGGCCTTTTGGGCCTCATCAGTGTAGTGCTGATGAGCAGGATGAAGATGACTGCTATTTACAGTCACCCTTGATGCACACAAAATATGGGACATCAAGAACCATGCCAGAGCGCTCAAACTGCAAGCAGTGAGCGTGCGCACAATGCGTAAGCGACAATGGTTCATCCTGTAGAGCGCTCAATATGACCTAAAGGTCATAGAGCGTATCTAACTACAGACGGTACCGTTTCGGCCTTTTGGGCCTCATCAGTGTAGTGCTGATGAGCAGGATGAAGATGACTGCTATTTACAGTCACCCTTGATGCACACAAAATGTGGGACATCAAGAACCATGCCAGAGCGCTCAAACTGCAAGCAGTGAGCGTGCGCACAATGCGTAAGCGACAATGGTTCATCCTGTAGAGCGCTCAATATGACCTATATAACGCTACGTCATGGTAGTAGTAAAGAGAGAAAATGTGTCATCTACATAACGCTTATACCACAATGACATTTCTGCAGGATTAGATTCAAATAATTTGAAAATAATTTCATAAAAACCAACAAAAATGTTTGCCAAAACCGGCCTAGGGGAGATCCCATTAATAGCAAAACCATCAATTTGTTTAAACATCGAATCCCCAAAGCTGAATTCAACACCTTTTGAGGCAGATAACATAAGGTCTCTAAAGGCATCTTCTGAAATTGTAGGTGGTTCTAGTTCTGAATGATAGTATGTCAAAATATATTTGAATTGTTTCATCCAACGGCACATTGGTGAATAAACTAACAATTGGTAGATAGAATTAAACAGCATGTGCCTTAATTCAGTCATTAGAAATAAAACTACTTCCACTCGACAACAACCAACGCGACAGCGTCGTAACAAATCAACAGTTAGTTGTGACTCAGCAATCGCAAAACATATTTTGTCTAACGCGCATTGTGCTGAATCCTATTCAGACAATAAATTAGAATTCTTAAGAAGTGTCGTTCATTGTTCCAAGTAAAGGTGATGGAAGCCATTTTAATTAAGTTCCTTAAAGTGCACCTGACATCAAAATTTGTTATTGTCTTATTTGGAAGAACTGTTCAAATGATAAAGTAACTTCTTTTGAAGATTTTCGTTTCTTCGCTTTCTTTTTGAGATATATCAGTTTGTTTGATATGCAAATGTCCGGAATTTACGTCACACATGCATGACTTATTGGAGAAATGTGTGTATCTCTTCATTCTCGAGCGAAATCCTTTAAAATCAAGACGTTTGGTGTTGTGGGAGAAACACGCACACGTGTTATTCACACTTTAGTGTTTTCATTTGATGAAGGCAAAGATATCATAACATTCTCCAATAACTCATTTGCATGTGTGACGTAAATTCCGTACATTTGCATATCAAACAAACTGATATTCTCAAAAAGAAAGCGACGAAACGAAAATCTTCAAAAGAAGTTACTTTATCATTTTAAAAGTTCTTCCAAATAAGACAATAAAAATTTTTGATGTCAGGTGCACTTTAATCCAATACTATATGCAGACAAAAGGACTTTGTTTTCAGTCTGTCACTATTTTAAGTGTCACTTCCCGGGGTGACATCATCCTACCTCTCCCTATAAATATGCGCTCTAAGTTTCAGATTATCAGCAGACGTAGCACTTGATAATTAGTTGTCTGCCGAAATGCATCCGTGCTCTTTTATTTTAAGCCTATATTTATTTCTCAAATCTTTCACAGTGCTTCTAAGAACTAATTTCTTTTTCTCACCTTTGCTCCAACATTACGCCATTACTAGCCTTTCGTAAATGTGTTTATAAATACGCAGTTTAGTATATATATATATATATATATATATATATATATATATATATATATATATATATATATATATAAAAGTAGAGTGCTGCGTAGACAGTGTTTTGAATATATATCAAAGTGAAAAGGTGGTAAACTGCCAAGAATTTAGTGACGAGATACTGACGTTTCGAGCGGAGCCCTTCATCAGAGTAAGACGAGATGAAATAAAATAAATAGGGCTTATATATATATGCCAAAAGGGTGTCACAGGTAGAAAGTAGCCAATTAAATGCACGGGAAATAAACTAACTAATAATTAATGAGATGGGAAAAGTTAAATCATTAGCTATTTTTACAGTCGATCAATAAGCAGACTGCGGGGGTGGGAGAAATGACAGGTCCAATATTCAAGGGGATTAGGCGATAATAATAGAAACAAAGTCTTGAAAAGGAATGAAAGTGCATAAGCTAATAATAAAAACTTCCAAGCAAACTAAAATAACAAATAAAAGAAAAACGTTCATTAAGACCAAGAGGATGTGTGGTGCCAAGTTTAAAAATGAGACGCTTCTCGTGCCGCTTGCGGTTATCGTTGCCACCGGAGATGGGAAGGATGGCACAGACTTTCATGTTTGAAACCAAATGGTTAGAGCTGTTGAAATGGCGGGCTACAGGTTTGTCACCATCATTGATCCTCACGGAACGAAGATGTTCAGCAAACCTGTCTGAAAGGCGTCGCCCAGTTTCACCGATGTAAATTTTAGGGCATTTATTGCAAGAAATGCAATAAATTATGTTGGTGGACGTGCATGAAAAAGCATGACGGATTGTGTGGTCGAATTTAGTGGGATTGAGAAAAGGGCATGTGTTACAGCGGGAACTGGTTACCCTACCAACCTTTTAGACCTCGCCGTTCAGAAAGCTTTTCTCGTCCCCCGTTTAGACGCCCTTGAACCATCTTTGGAACGAGTTTCAAACAATAAAATTCCTTTAGTTCTAACATTTCATTCTTTCAATTTTAAAGTTAAAACTATTATTAATCGGAATTTTCACATTTTACAAAATGATCCTGAGACGTCAGCCATTTTC
>JAYKKM010000360.1:172500-290000 GCA_035772405.1 Chrysogorgia sp. JL179-B06 | reverse complement strand
CTTACAAGTTCCAATTGTCTACTCAGCTAAACTGTTAGCTTGATGGTGATATGTGAAACTAAATGCCAGGGTGATTCCACTCTGTTCGCACTTTGCTTTGAACTTCTCACTGACGTACTGTGGTCCAAAATCAGAGATAATCTTTGCTGGCAAACCATATTCAGCCAGGACGCTTGTAAAGTGGTTACAAAAGGAGTCTGATCACCGGGAACCTGGAATGGTAGTCGACAATCATCAAATACGTCTTCTTGTTGAACTCAAATATATCAGTTCCGAGCTTTTCCCATGGTCGCGTTGGGAGATTTTTTGCGTAATGGGTAGTTTTGGTTTGGCAGGATGGTGGTGGTTGCACAGCTCACAATTTTTCACAATCTGTCACAATCTGTCTGATATCATTGGATATTCCTGGCCAGAACACAGATTATTTGGTAAGAAGGATACATTTGGTCTCGCCCAGGTGTCCCATATGGATTGCTTAATTGTAGAACTTGATTTCTCATTGATTTTGGAATGATAATCTTGTTGCCTTTCAGGACAAGGCCATCTTCCAGTACAAGGTCGCATCTAAAGTTCCAAAACTCCCACAGCTCTTGCGGGCATTGCTTTCTGAAAGGAGGCCACCCGTTAAAAATGGTGTCTTTCGGTAGATTCATGGTGGTGTCTTGGGCAGTAGAAAACTTTACTGCTGTCAAGTCAACAGTGCTGGATATAAAGTGGATGCTGCATTCTGGTGAAAGATCATTATCTTCTTTATTTTCGACGCTGTCAATCTTCTTCTTGAAACACACCCGTGACTGGGCATGGATTACTGGAATGGATTTCCCTGGCTTGTACTTGACTTGGGCGTTGAATCGTAGGCATTTGAGTAACATCCTCTGGAGTCGAGATGGAGCTTCAGCAAGGTTTTTCTTGAATGTTTGTTCCAAAGGGGAGTGGTCGGTTTCAACTATCACCTGTCTTCCCAACAGGTAGTATTCAAACTTCTCCAATCGATACATGACACTTAGACATTCACGCTCGATATTTGAATATCTTGATCCAGTGTCGCTGTGTCGGTGAGAGACCGAGAGGCCATAGCAGCCTGAGCCAGGCTCCCATCCCTGTTTGGCTTGCATTACACTGCAACATCGTTGGTGTGGTTGGGCGAGGATCATAGTAGGAGAGGATTTTAACAGAGCAAAGTTCCTCGAGTCCTTAATTCTTTCCAATGCCTGTTGATGGTAGAGTTCCCATCTGAAATGAACATGCTGCTTTGTCAGCTCTCTCAACGGTACCGTAAAACTGGCCAGTTTGGAGGAGTATCGGTTGAGGTATTGAACCATTCCAAGGAGGGTTTGTAGCTCTTTGACATTCGATGGGGTCTTCATATTACGGATTGCTTCGAGTTTATCTTCCGCTGGCTGGATCCCTTTTCTGTTAAGGTGTGGCCAAAGAATTTAACTTGATTCTGCTTGAACTGTAGCTTATCCGAGTTTAGGCTGACATTGTGTGCACGGGTGCAGGCTTTGAGAGAGAATTACTCCAAATATCTTGGGAGAGAATTACTCCAAATGGCAACCTCTTAAATCTAATTCCACATGTCAATATCCTTTCCTTGTGTCTACGACCGAGAACAATTTCTTGCATGCATGAAGCATTGGAAGGAGCTCATCAATATTTCTGGTGTAATAGTGTTCTCGTCGTATGTTCTTGTTCAAATCTTTAGTGTCAAGGTAGAGGTACTAAATTCATCAATATTTGCTGTTATCACTCCAAGTTCCTGGCACTGTCGACACCCCAACATAGATGGACTTCCAGGTGCTTCCACTATATTAAACTTTACTTTACTTTTAATGTAGCTGCACCAATATTCTCTATTTCGGAACCTCCATAGCCTCTCAAGACGTTGTTGCATTATCGATGTTGATTGGAAAATGGAAATGCTGAAGATCTGTTGTGGTAATTACACAGGCATCTGCTTCTGCATCTACCTTCACTTTGATATCATAAAGTTCATTGATCTTTACAGTGGCATATATCTTGTCCGGGTGTCGAGGCCATACAGTAAATTCTCATAGGGGACGGTCCCCAGGAAAACATTGATGGGCTCGATATCGCTTGCTCCTTCTTCCTCATGGTTGAAAACATTGTAGGGCCCTTCGGTATGATCTTCATTCTCTAGGTAGATATCTTGGCCTTGGTACTCTGCGCTGTTTACTATTGAACTACTACTGTTTACTGCTTCATACGCACTCTTGCATAATGACCAATCTTGCCACAATGATTACATTTGGAATTCTTGGCAGGGGAGTTTCTTGTCTTATCATGGCTGTTCCTACATCTAAAACACCCCTTTGACTTGAATTTGAAACGATGAGGGTTTCCCCTTGGAGGTCCTCTTTGATTCTGGTCATTAGTAAAATTTATTTGCTTGAAACCTGGTTTTCCTTGAAAACTTTGGTTTGAATATGACGATTCGGGTTCTATTCTGCGCTGCTGGAGTGTATGAAGATCAGATTTACCTTCACCATTGGAAATAATTTCCATTTGGGCTTTGGTACTCTCTTCCACTTTAGCAAGATCATATACTTGCCTGAAGGTTAAAGTGTTCCCCAGCGCTATCGAATCATTTCGTACTTTGTCGAATTTGACACCAAACACTAGCGTGTCCCTCAGTGTGTTTTCTTTAACAACTGATATATATCCTCCATCATCAATTAGCAAGCGTGCTTTGATAACAAATTCTTCAAGCGACGCGTCTCCTTGCTTAACTCTTTCCTGTCCGGCCCAGTCAAAAGGGGTCATAGAAGACCCCCGAAGTCGTCCGTACGGACCTCCAGTTTGGGAATTAACTCTTTCCTGACCGGCCCAGTCAAAATGGGTCGTTGAAGACCCGCAATGTCGTCAATCGAAAAACACGGCACACGGTAACGCAAGATTAAAAATTAAAATTCGACAAGCGCCAGGAACATGAGATCCACGCACACGCCAAGTTTGATTTGATTTCATAAACAACTCTGCGATTGGTGGCATTTTGAATTTTCATGATGCTACGCGGGCGTGCAAGATGGCATTTTCTAGAAAAATGGAAGTTTTTCAACCTGATTTCTGATAATTAATGCTAATTTGTATTATTATGATGTGTCTTGTTTGGAAAATTCAAAAGCATTGGTAACAGCCGGTTTATTGGACTTTCAGAAAAGGTATAGATTTCGCAACAGTTATGTATATTTCCCGAGATATCGATAGAACAAAGAGGTAGTTCAATTTTGGATGTTTTTCAGCCGGACAGGAAAGAGTTAAGGCATCAAAGTTGATATCTCGCTAGGATCTGGTTACTTTGACGCTTCGTGTAAGCTTCTAGCACGGATAATACTGGCTTTATTTTGAGGTTGTCGGCTTCGTCGTCCCATGTTGCTGCGTTGTAAATTTCAAGGCCTTTATCGCCTACCTAGAGTAGCAACAGTTTAACTTTCTTATCTTCTTCAACTTTGTCAAGTGGCCCGTCAAAAATAAGTTCACATTTCTGTTTGAAGATTTTGAATCTCTTGTGCATATCGCCCGGACTGCTCCAATCCATATCCGGAGGTTTGAATCTCTCCGCCATGTTATTTCGAACGAGTCGATTGTGAACTTCGAAACTCGAAATATATCACGCCAAACATGCACTTCACGAACTCTTGGCGATCAGTTGTTACCCCACACCTGACACCATGTCATGGTATAGGTAAAATAACAAACACTATTGCAGTTGTATTTCTCTTTATTCTAGCTGGGCTCACACTACCTGTAACTCGAGCAATAGGCAAAGTGAAATATATATGATCAGTGGAAATATACATGATTCAGTGCCAGCCTATCCCATGTCTATATTGGACGTTTTCAGTGGGGAGTCAAGAAAGATTAATACATAAATACAATACTATGACAGCCTCTCCTTATTTAATGACCGGTCCCTTATAATGATTCGTTTAATAATGCTAAATGTGTTTTGCAGTCATACATTATTCGAAAATATAGTGAAAGGCAGTTTATTACAGTTGTTTCTAGGACATTATTTAGAATGACTTGTCCTTGCCGCCTATAGAATTATACCGCTAGCATCTCCGGTGTAGTGTATAATGGTTTCCTTCGCCATATAATAAATACTAGTTATCTTGCTTTAACATTTCACGCTGGCGTTTAAAGTCTTATAAGGACTTTCTTGATTTTATGTTCTTTCTAGGTGGTTTAGCAGCAGCTGTTCCACAATTGGATAACGTCATCTCGTTGGATGTCACTTGTGGGCTTCGTCTTTCCTGTTATTATACATTCATTGACATTTTACGATAAACTCTCTCGGTTAGAGTCAGCTAAAAATATCATTATATTTTTATTTGGAATATTAGGTTGCCTGGCTGGAACATATACGGCCATTTATAGTATAATGAACGAGTTTTAAAAAAGCAAAGCAAATTACAAAGCATAATTACATTTTTTAATTAGTGTCCAGGGTTATGCAATAACAGAGTTAATAACAGATTTATAACAGAGTTATGTAGTACAGTAACAGAGTTATAACAGAGTTATGCAGTAATGGAGTTACTATAAACACGTGTACGCAACAACCCCTTGCCCGCTTAGTGTTTGAAATTTTTTCCCCTTGCGAGTTAGGTCGCGAAGCGAGGGTGATAATCTTGATGGGGCATCGTGTGTGATGTGACACTGCTCACGTGTTTAGGCTAATTCAATTGTAACAAAGTTAAATAAAGTTGTTTTATATGAACATTGTTGTCGGATAATACCACAAAATCCCAAAAAGTGGCGACCCCGTCAGGATCTAAATTAAATTATAGGCGAGGAAGATCAGCAGTTAGCGTGAAGAGAATTTAACGAAATCGAAAGACGAATGTAACTTGAAAACTGTTCAATTCAAAATGTCAAACTCAAAGCTGGACGAGCTATTGAAGAAAATCGAAAGGAAAATCCGAATCCTTTAGTCAGTTTACTCGTGATGTCACGCCGAGATTACTGGTAGAAACCTCAAGCTCAAAAATCTAGAACAACACGAGAAGGTGTTCGTAAATCTCATCGAAGGAATGCATGGCTTGAAAGTCAAAATACAGCGAACAAGAATCGAGGAAGAAGACGAGACAGAAGATGTTAAGAAACGGAGCCTGTAAATTGAGGAACAAATTGCCATCTTCGAATTGGAATAAAAAGGGCAGCCAATAAATTTGATGACGGAGAATTCGAGAAAGTCAAAAGAGAAAGTCGAACAGGAAAAGATACGGCGCCCTCACGAAGAGGAAATCAAGTTCGAAGAAGCGAAACTGGAAGTGAAGCAAGATTTCAAGAAGAAAATAGAAGATGTTCACTCGACGTATTTTGTGAAAGGTAACAGTACACAAATTCCCAAGTTAGAAATTATATTTTAAATGTACCTACCTATCTTGATTGGCAAATATTCTGGGGACAGATTGAGACGGAAATTGATAAAGCTGGTTTTAGTCAAATTGGTAAACTTTTATATCTAAAGGAACTTCTGGTCCCGAAGGTTCGTACGTATGTTGCTGGACTCACGTTCAGTGTAGAATGTTACGAGAGAACAAAAGGCATCTTGCAAGCAAGGTTTGGCAAACCAATTGAGATGGGAAAAGCTTAAGGGAAAAACATCATCTTCTTATCTGTAATCCATGGAGCATCTCCCAAAAAGATACATATGAGTTGTTTGAAAAGCTGGTCACAAACACCCAAGTCTTGGATACCATGGGGAAAATCAAGGAGGTAAATGGATATGTGAGAACAACCTGAGACAAGTACAACTGGTATAGCAGCCCTTCGAAAATGGTGTGAAAGAAATCCAATACAACTAAAAGATAGAAAATCCAATTTGGAAAGTGATTGCCTTGCAACGACTATATGTTGTCATGTTAACGGTTCGTCCACGGTTCTGCGAGTTCTTTCTTTAATCTCTCATCTGTGTTTCTCTCATCCAGTTATCCCGGAGAGAATCTTTGCATTAGTTTTCGGGTTTACAGGTCTCGTAAATGCTTTTCCGACTGCGATTCATTGACAATTGAATAAAAGGAAAGTCCGAACCATAACGCCCACGCAAAATTGCGCAATAATTACATTCTCTCGACGTAGAAAACGACGAACATGACGACATAGAAATGAAGCCGGATTTAAGACTTGGCTACCACAGGTAGCCCAAGTAATAAAACGTCTTCAGCAGTGAATATCCATTCGTCCTTAGTTAAGCTTGCGTACGTGACACTTCGACATCATCGAAACATGGCAACTAATCGCTGCGTTTGTTAATTAAAACTAACCAATCACAGTCCTGTTTGAAGCCCAAGCTCTCATCTTTAAAAAGAGCCGTTTTTTTTATAATTTTCCATGGAAACGCGGTCGTGCTATCAATATTTGAAGACTGGGTACACCAGTCTGCGTTTTACTAGGGTTAGACCGGAAAGAGTTGATGAATTGATAGGATTCTGCGAGAATCTTAGTGCACACTTTTGTGACATCCCACATTGATTATTGTAATTAATTATTTATTGTATTGGATTCCCAAATACCAATCTGACCGTCTCCAGAAAGTGCTTAATGCGGCTGCCCGAGTAGTTTGCCTTGTTCCTAAATTTGAACATATTACACCAACATCGATGAAACTTCACTGGTTATCTGTTAGTGCATGAACGTGTGGCGTTTAAGATTATTTTGATAATCTACAAGGCTCTTCATGGACAAGCTCCACAATACATCTGTGAGCTCGTTCAAAGCAAACCCATTGGTCTCTTCTCATCGAGATCTGTCAAGGATGATCTCCTTGCTGTACCAATGATGCATCAGAAAACGTTTGGTGATCGTGTTTTTGTTAGCTGGCCCTACTTTTTAGAACTCCTTCCCACAGCATATTCGCTGTGCATCGAGTGTAGACTGCTTTAAGAGCCGCCTTAAGACATACCTGTTTAAGAATTCTTATACATAGATACGTTGATTTTTATCTATTAGTCTGAACTTCCATTGTAATATTGGTTTTAGTAATTTATTTTAATATTTATAGTCTTATGTGTGTTGTAAATAGTCAGCGCTTTAGAATATTTATAGTTTAAACGCTATACAAATACTATAGTATTATTATTATTACTAATTGCGGTGCAGTTATTACAAAGTTTCATTGTTTGCAATACCTTTCTTCGTTGAGCCGCATCCACTACTTTCTCACAGTCTACTGACTTATGATCACTTGACTCACAGTATATACACAGGGTCGTGGTTTCCAGAATCCTTGTTTGGCTTGTAGTAATTAACTTTCAGCTTTATTGACAATGAATCGCAATTGGAAAAGTTTACCGAGACCTGTAAACCCTCAAACCATTGCAAAGATTCTCTCCAAGATGAGAGAAACACAGACGAGAGATCAATCATGAAGACGGAATGGACAGCCGAAGGACAGGGAAATATTATATTATGCTGTGTTGACATTTATCCGTGAAACTCCGTAAACTCCATATTAATCATTATGAAACGTTGTGTTTTTGTCCGATTTGAATCAATTCTATATCGAAATGATCAATTGAATCTGGCGAATCGAACGATGTAGGTTTCGTCTACTTAAAATGAGAAGATCAGATGTTATATGAGAAAATGGGTAAGCGATTAAAGCGAGACTCGTCTTTAAAATCAAAGGACATGGCTTCAAGATCTATTCGTCGTTTACCCGATGATTTAATGCTTTTATGTCCATTAAACCGATGTAATTTCGTAACAGATATGTTTCGTATACCTTGCCGTTGATGTTTATATAAATTTTGACACAGAAGACCTTCAATCGAACAAATATTAGAAAAAATAGCATTGCTGTGTTTAGTGTTTACATTAAATTTCGTCTGCGTGTCAGGCGTTCTGCATTGGGGGGATGGCTAGCCTACGTGTAAACGCCTGATTTTTCTTCGAGCCCAACTTTCTTCTAAAAGTTTCCCACTTTAAAGTGCCCATAACCTCAAAATGTTTTATTGTCTTGTTTGGAAGAACTTTTAAAATGATAAAGTAACTTATTTTGAAGATTTTCGTTTCTTTGCTTTCTTTTTGAGATATATAATAATAATAATAATAAGAAACGTTTTAGAAGCATTTTACAATGTCTCAATGCTTTTACAAAAATTACAAACAACTATAAGCAACTATATAAAAAGTCTAAAATCAGGCTAAAAAGGTAAGTTTTAAGTTGAGATTTAAAGGTTGCTAAGGTTTCAGAATAACGGATAAAAAATGGAAGAGAGTTCCATAGTTTCGGAGCACATATAGAAAAGGCTCTATCACCATAGGTAGTTGTTTTAATTCTATGTGTAACATGAAGATTCTGGCTAGATGATCTGAGAGTGCGAGACGGACTGTAGATTTGTAAAAGTTCAGATAGATACAGAGGTGCCATGCCATGAAGAGCTTTGTAGGTGAGAAGGAGGATCTTGAAAATAATACGAGACTTAATAGGAAGCCAGTGGAGCTGATTCATGATATATCAGTTTGTTTGATATGCAAATGTCTGGAATTTCGTCACACATGTATAATGACTTATTGGAGAAATGTGTATACATGTATCTCTTTAAATCTTGAACGAAATCCTTTAAAATCAAGATGTTTGGTGTTGTGGGAGAAACGCACACACGTGTTATTCACATATAACATTCTCTAATAACCATTGTGCATGTGTGACGAAATTCCAGATATTTGCATATCAAACAAACTGATATATCTAAAAAAGAAAGCGAAGAAGTGAAAATCTACAAAAGAAGTTACTTTATCATTTTAAAAGTTTTTCCAAATAAGACAATAAAACATTTTGAGGTTAGGGGCACTTTAAACGAGCGCTGCTTCTAAAAGTTTCCCACTTTAAACAATGCCTTCATTGCCTGATTACAGAAATCAAGCATTATCCTTTGTAATATAAGTTTCTAATTCCGACTGTCTACTCTAACATGCCACCAATGCATACCAATCTCCGCAGGCAATATGCGCGCCATGTCCCTAAAAGTAGCCCGAGTTAACGCCTAGCGGGCGTCTTGTTGATAATTAGTTTGATAGTGATCGTGGGAGAATGTACAGTGGAGAAGAGTCAGACATCGACCGGCAGCTGATGAATTTTGACGAAGAAATGAGGTGAGTCAGGCGAATGCGTCAGGCAGTCATGGGCGAAACACATGTTTACAGGCTTGAAAAGCTATGTAATTTTAGTCGATATTTTCGCTTACCATGTTTGAAAACATTGCTTATCGCATCAATAAATTGTTGGGAGATATAATTGAGAACTTTTCTTGGGTAAACATATGTTGTATTATGAGCAAGAACAAAAAATCTAGCCAACGCAGAGACACTGTGATGTTGTTCTTGAGCGTCTCGAATGGCAGAATAAGAATACCACGGGTATTTTTATATTTGAAGCCTTTTGTAGTTTTATATTCCCAGGGGGTGTCTCGTATATGTAACTTATATACAGGGTGTCCCAAAAAAGGCTACCTTTTCAAATTCAAATTAGCATGTTAATTCAAGCAACCTATTGTAGTTCTTTGAAATTCATTGTCGCTTTTGAATTACGAATGCGTAAAAACACACAGTTTTATACACATGGGATATAAAACACAATAGGTTGTTTGAATTAACACGCTCATTTGAATTTGAAAAGGTAGCCTTTTTTTTGGGACACTCTGTAGAACATTTCTGGAGTACTAAAAGTAATATTTCACGACCGAGACAAAAATTACGCTGATTTCAAAGTTGAGAAGAGTCACACTGTATGCAAATTATTTGATGCTATTTGCTGCATGAAAGATTATCATTTATTGCATTTCTTGCGATAAATGCCCTAAAATCTACATCGGTGAAACTGGGCGACGCCTTTCAGACAGGTTTGCTGAACATCTTCGTTCAGTGAGGAACAATGATGTCGACAAACCTGTAGCCTGCCATTTCAACAGCTCTAAGCATTTGGTTTCAGACATGAAAGTCTGTGCCATCCTTCCAATCTCAGCTGGTAACGATAACCGCAAACGGCAAGAGAAGCGTCTCATTTTTGCGTCCACTGTCCTAATGGACAGTGGACTGCTATTTCATGGGCTAAAATTTACGGGGTCAATAAATGTTTGATACAATCACGTGATTGTATTACGAAGTTAGAGCGAATATTTACGGGTTTTGCCGAGTTCTTTGAATACAACAGCTTTGAATTTTTGGTTTCCTAAATTACCAGTGGTTTCGATTGTGTTGTTATTCGTTTCCATTTTGTTGGTGTTCAAGGTTAGTTACTTTGTCTTTTCGTTGCTGGCTTGGAATTTGTTGAGTTTAAATTTCTTTGCTTGCATCTACAATATCATATTATAACGTCGGCCTAGGGTTTTATTTCTACATCATTATAACAACAGTGGTACATAAACCTGATGGTAGCACAGCATTTTAATAAACAAAACTACTGTTTCTTTCGAACATCTGTATCGCTAATTTAACTGATCCAAGATCGGTAAATAAAACACATTTATATAAAATAACATTAACATTGTATTCCAGAAATTCTGTACCAATTAAACGACCTGCAATCTCCTTTTGTTTGATAAAATTAATATGTGAACCCAATCTTTGGGTTATAAATACAAATATAAATATACATGAATAATTAATATATGTATAGAGTTGAAGGATATATTTACATGTAATTCTGTAATCTAATAATAAATATGAATTGAAAAATCAATTGTATAATAAGTATAAACATGTATTTTCTAATCCTGCCTCCACCATCGATGAGAAAAATTGTCTGGCATTAACTCTTTCCTTACGGCTGAAAAACATCAAAAATTGAACGACCACGTTGTTCTATTGATATCTCTTGAAATAACCATAACTGTTGCGAAAGCTATACATTTTCTGGAACCCCAATAAACCGGCTTTTACTTGTTCTTTTAAATTTCCCGAACAAAACACATTATGTTAATATAAATTAGCATTAATTATCATAAATCAGGTTGAATAATTTACATTTTTCCAGAAAAGGCCATCTTGCACGCCCGCGTGGCATCTTGAAAACTCAAAATGCCACCAATCGCAGAGTTGTTTATGAAATCAAATCAAACTTGGCGTGTGCGTGGATTTCATGTTCCTGGCGTTTGTCGAATTTCAATTTTTAATCTTGCGTTACCGTGTGCCGTGTTTTTCGATTGACGACTTTGCGGATCTTCAGTGACCCATTTTAACTGCGCCCGTAGGGAAAGAGTTAACATCAGTAAAATCATGAGTACTGGAAATTCGTATGCTACAAATAAATTGTGTGAGACAAAATACTGATGTTTCAAGCAAGATCTTAGATGCCTCTATTAGATTTAAAGAGATCTTGCTCAAAGCATTAGTATTTTGTTCCAAATAATTTAGCAGTACACCACCTTTTAGGTTGTTAAATTGATAAAGCTGAACTAAAGAGCAGAACTAAATTAACTACTGAGCCAGAACTAAATTAACCGTTAAGCATACTGGCTTTCTTCAATTGTTTATATAAAGCTTTCTTTCTTTGAGTATGCCGACTTAGTTTGTACTTATTAACAATATCCTTAACAAAATAAAAAGAAATAACACTATAATATATCATTTAACAATATTTTCTAAACACAAATAATGACATTCATTTGATATTTCTACATCACAATTTTCAATAATTTTGCACCACAAGCTTTTCACAAGAGAATAAATCAAGACTTCGTACATTATTTTCTCTACTTATAGATGACTCAGACAAGTAATCCTGTCTTTATTTGTCTGCTTTCTATAAACTAATTCAACACCTCAGCAATGTTGGTAACCCAGGTCAATGGCAAGCCCAAAGTCCACCTCTTCATAATGAGAAAATGTACTAATATGCCTAATATGTCTTCTCATTGATGATATCAAGACTTCGATTTATTTGTTCCTGCTGTAATTCTATCTTGAGCAGTTTTTTTCTTTTTTGGTATATTCACCATAATATTACATACTGTACATGTACAGTAGCTAGCCAAATACAACAAAGGGCCAAATTCCTGAGAAGATCACAACAATACTAAATTAAATTGACATGGCTGTGAGGGTAGTTTATAGAGCAAAATTTGTAAATTAAACTACATTATGAAATAATTTCCATCAAACCATAAATTAAGCATAACCAAAACTTAAGTCATACAGCTTGTATGAAAGAAAATATTGAAATAAACAAATATAACCTCAGGATTAGATATTTATTTTTCTATTATCAGCTTCTTCAAGAAATCCAATCAAGTGTTCACAAAGGTGGATGAGCATTAAAGTTTCTATGAAACAAAAACTAAGTTTGTCTTATTTGAAAGAACTCTTAAAATAATAAATTCACAACTTTTCCTTATTACACTTAGTTCTTGAGATATTTACACTTATGTGATATATTGCAAAATCATATATATCTTTAAGATTATCAATTTGATGAAATCACTTCAAACTTTGCATGTGCATAATTAGACCACTAACATGAAGAACATTGTTCAAGTTTTAATATTACAAAAAGTATAGTTCCCAGACCTCTACATCTCTTTGAAAAAATCCTCGTTATCTGATATATAGCAGTAAAATGCTAAACCCCAGGCGATGATAAGGTTTACCGTTAGGATTAGGGTTATGTTAGTGTAAGACTTAATAATGTTCAGCCTCGACGACCATTGGCCAGGTTATACCAAATCCCAATATAGTAGGTTTAGCAACAACGTCAAACTTCAGTTTCGAATTTAAGTCAATTAAAATCTGCTCAACCAGTAACAATTACAAACTGTTTGCCACCAAACAGAAAAAACAAATATATAATTTGGTTTTCGAAATCAAGGGATCTGGAATCTAATTAATTACCATGGCAACCATAGAACTTGCACAATGTTCCTCAGTTTAGTGGTCTGTCCAGTGAGCTCTCTCTCTCTATATATATATTATATATATATATATATATATATATATATATATATATATATATATATATATACGTGTAGGTTTTGGTCTACGAAATGCAAAGAGTGCTCAACAACATATAGTTAGAGCAAATATATTATATTTTCGCTTACCTCAAAACTGGTCTGCTACAACTTGTTTCATCTGTAAAAGAATCTTCAGGCAGTGACAATATCGAAAGGGATGACCGCTTATTTATAGGCTTTCTGCCGGAAAGTGGGGGCGTATGTGGGGGACAAAGCATGAGGTCATGGCTTTGTTTGCGTTGATTACGCGAAATTTATTACGATGACGACACTGTGAAATTATTTCCGCTCTTTTGTTGAGTAAACTATTCTTATTTTTTTCTTTTAAAATACAAAATTTTTCTTCTAAACATAAATTGCATCGTTTTGATCCTCCTGTGTACGAAATAGAATGTTTTAGAATTTGCCAATTAATACTGAAATCTTTATTGTTTTCTTTCAATGTCCAAATATATTTCGAAAGTTCGGTGTCATTTTCATGCTTTTTATGTTGAAAAGATTTAGTGTGGTTGGCCAATCGCTCTTTGAATGTGGTTGCAGTCATACCAATGTAGTGTTTTGTTTCGTTTGTGATGTTTACTGTCACTGTTGCTTTGTATACTATGTCTCTAGTCATGCATTGTTCTTGAAGCGGGCAAATGGTGTTCTCTCTACAACTGCAATTAGTAGCGTCCCTATCCTGCGGTTTGATGTTCCTAGCTATGCGTGCATTGTGCTTAGTGATTATTGACTTAACATTGTTCATGCAGCTGTAACTTACTTTAACTGTATTTCTGTTAAAAATCTTATGGAGCTTGTGGTGCGGAGGGAAATGTTTGTCAATTAGGCTAAGGAAATTACGTCCTATGTTAGTGCTGACACTCTTGCTAAATGGTGGGTTGAACCAAATGATATTGCGTTGCCTATTCCTACGTGGTCGTTGCGGTGTATCATGAGTGTAGCTAAGTTCATGATTAAAGTTGCTGTGCCTAAGCGCGTTCTGATATAAGGGTGCAGATTCCTGAAAAGTTTGCTCATCTGACGAAAGGAGTTTAATGCGTTTGTTAATTGATGCAGGTAGTTGCCTTGTTATGCTTGGTGGATGGTTAGAGTGCATATTTATGTATAGCGGATCGTCATTGGGCTTCCTATAGGGCCTATAGTTTCCATTGTTAAGGTCGAAAGTTACATCTAAAAAGTTTACTATACGTAAATTTGATTCGGCGGTGATTTTTTAGGTCAAATTGCTCGAAAATTTTGTGGAGATATTTTCTTGTTTTGTCTGCTAAACGTGCTGATTTACTTTTTATGATAGCCAAACCGTCATCTCTATATAGGCCGATGCTTTCTTTGCCAAATTTCTTACTTAGGTGGTTTAAAATGAAAAGGCCTACGAGCTCACAAATTTCCGCGCCGTCGAAACTGCCCATGGTAACGTCGAACAAATTCTTGCTATCTTTTTTTATCCATGAAATTCCGCTATTGAAAAGGAGAGATTTTCTAGCGTGTTTTATTATTGAAATGTTGTTTTGAGGTATAGTAGCCAAATTTGAAGCCCAGGACAGAGCTTGGTCCAATAGTTTTTCAGAAATAGATGGATAGAAATCGACAATGTCAAATGAAATGAAACTGTGTCTGTCCTTATCTTTTATATTGCCAAACCACTCAATAACTTGTTTTGTATTTCTCCATTGATTTAAATTCAGTTTTTGTCTCAAATTAGAATTAATTTTGTCCAAAATAGCTTTGCTTAGTTTTCCGGATTCGCTTTTGGCGGGGTTAATTAATCGACATTTTGGGTTGTTTTCGAAATTTTCTTTGTGGTCTTTTAAAGATATAAATGCTTCGCGTTTTTTCATTTTTTCAATTCTGTCGCCGATTCCTAAATTGTTCGAAATGTCTTTTAGTTCTGAGTCAATTTCATCTATAGAGTCCTCGGATCCATGCTTATATGTTTTTGTGATGTTGTCATGTAAGAGGTTGTTGTATATGTCGGGCGGGGTTTCATAAATATTCCGAGTTTTGTCTGCAAAAATGAAAATGTTGGGAGACGTATTAATTTTCTTTAAATCGTTAGCCAAAGATTTCTGAAATTGGTTCCTATATGGCCGGAATTGTACATTCTCGATTAGTTTTATAAGTTCGTCTTCGAAGGGTTTCATATCTGGAATCGGAGGAGGTGTTTTGTTGGACGCAAGGCCGAAATGGTTCTTTTGGTTCTCACTATTTTTGTTTTTAAGAAAGAAATTGGCTTTCCATCTCATACGTTTTAATACACTTTCCACTTTTTCAATCAAATTCTTCAAATAAGCGTCCTGTGATGGTATAGGGATATTCTTTAGCGAATAGTCAAATCGAAATTGCCGCATTTTAAGGTTAGATAGGAATGAATAACGTAAACAAGAGTGCACAACCGATATACGGGTGCAAATATACGTGTAGGTTTTGGTCTACGAAATGCAAAGAGTGCTCAACAACATATAGTTAGAGCAAATATATTATATTTTCGCTTACCTCAAAACTGGTCTGCTACAACTTGTTTCATCTGTAAAAGAATCTTCAGGCAATGACAATATCGAAAGGGATGACCGCTTATTTATAGGCTTTCTGCCGGAAAGTGGGGGCGTATGTGGGGGACAAAGCATGAGGTCATGGCTTTGTTTGCGTTGATTACGCGAAATTTATTACGATGACGACACTGTGAAATTATTTCCGCTCTTTTGTTGAGTAAACTATTCTTATTTTTTTCTTTTAAAATACAAAATTTTTCTTCTAAACATAAATTGCATCGTTTTGATCCTCCTGTGTACGAAATAGAATGTTTTAGAATTTGCCAATTAATACTGAAATCTTTATTGTTTTCTTTCAATGTCCAAATATATTTCGAAAGTTCGGTGTCATTTTCATGCTTTTTATGTTGAAAAGATTTAGTGTGGTTGGCCAATCGCTCTTTGAATGTGGTTGCAGTCATACCAATGTAGTGTTTTGTTTCGTTTGTGATGTTTACTGTCACTGTTGCTTTGTATACTATGTCTCTAGTCATGCATTGTTCTTGAAGCGGGCAAATGGTGTTCTCTCTACAATTAAAATATAAATTATATATATATATATATATAGTGAAATGCCAAATATTACCTATAATATACCCAGAATCTTATCCCGGCATCACCACCACAATATATACAGAACTCGTGACTACACTCTCGGCAACGGCTTACGTAGCTCAGTGGTCAGAGCACTGCACTAGCATCACAGGTTCAATTCCAGCCGGAAGGCCTTAAAGTTGCATTTTTTGCAACTGGTCCCAGTTTGGTCTTAAAATGTATGTATTCCAACACTCGAAATTTTCCTTCACCATAAATCCTTTCAACATGCAGTTTGATCGAGTGGAATGCCAAATATTACCTAACTTATTAGCTAAACCGGTTGCACAAGAGGAAGGTTTCAAGATATTAAAGTTGAACTTAAGACTTACCGGTAGGTTTAGGGTTAGGAATAGTTTGGGTCTGGGTTGGTTAGGATCCGGAATATGTTAGGGTTGGGATGTGGGTTAGGGTTAGACTTTCATTTATTTTTCTTATGGCGGCCATCTTGAAAACCTAGCTGTTGTAGAGACCTCCATTGTCCGCCATCTTGGCTTCACTCCATGACCTCAAGATCTCACTCCAGATATATATAGAGCTCACTAGTATGTACATGCAAAGTTTCAAGTGATTTCATTCAATAACCTTAAATATATATACAATTTTCCAATATGTTAAAATGTTGTGTACAACGTGTGACGTCATAGACTATCACGTAAGTGTAAGAACTAACTAAAATATACAAAAGCTGTAAATTCCTACTCTATTATTTTAAAAGTTCTTTCAAAGAAGACTAAGTAACTGAATTTTCGTTTCATACGCATTTTAAAAACACAATCTTTTTGTCGCTGTACGAATGGAAAATTGTTTTCCAGTTCATCTTTTTTCCAGTTAATTCCATACAACTCCCGAAGAAAGTTGTCTTTATCTTTCTTTCTTTTAATTTTAAATTTCAATAACATATTATTATTGATCATTTCGACAAACGAATCGCCTGAAAAACATCTCGAATGTGTTCCTGCTTGTAAAGTTTCTCACCCGCTAAATACCGATTGATGTCACCGATTATACAACAGCTTTTCTCCAAAGATAACCAAATTTTCGTTAGAAATCATACAAGACGAACCCTCTCCCAGTTCAGCCATGTGTTTACTTCCGCAGTACAACCTTCCGATTTGCAGACTTTCTTGCAGAAATCGCAAGGCAATTGCTTATTACCTTTACCCTGGTTACCTAGATTAAATTAAATTAAAGGTGAGCAATCACTTACGTGAGCAATTACTTACTTCTTCAAGTGAGTATTACTTCGAACTGAACTTCCCCCACTATCAAGCAGCTCAATTGTCTGCTAAAAATCCTCTTCAAACGCAGAATCAGAGCTTTCCGAACATTCAAATTCACCCCTCTCCTCTACTTCCATCTATATGACACTTGTCGACGCTATCAATTCACTAAAACCTTTTGAAAACGCGATTTGTTCAAAGATTTGTGGTTTCTGCAAAGCCGATATAACTACCAATTTCAGCTTTGATACACCTTTGTGGACGCATGTACGCAATGCGTACCTATTTTTAAACTTGGCACCACACATCCTCTTGGTCTTAACGAACGTTTTTATTTAATTTCCTACAAGCTTTTTGTTATTTTAGTTTGCTTGGAACTTTTTATTATTAGGTTAATATGCACTTTCATTCCTTTTCAAGTTTTTGTTTCTTACTGTTTATTATCGCTTAACCCCTTGAATATTGGACCTATCATTTCTCCCTCCCACCTCAGTCTGTTTGCTGATCTACTGTAAAAATAGCAAATGATTTAACTTTTCGCATCACATTTATTATCAGTTTGTTTATATCCCGCGCATTTGATTGGCCACTTTCTACTTGTGACACCCTTTTGGCATACATGTAAGCCCTATTTATTTTATTTCATCTCATCTTACTCTGATGAAGGGCTCCGCTCGAAACGTCAGTATTTCGTCACTAAAATTCTTGGCAGTTTACCACTTTTTCACTTTGCTATATATTCAAAACACTGTCTAACGCAGCGCTCTACTTTTTACAACCCTCGGATATTCTACCGCTGCGACATACCTAACCTTACGAAGTTTCGTCAAAGTCTCCGTCACGGTCGAAATGGTAAGTTATTTGCTTCCTTTTTGCGTCTACTAAGGTAGGCGCTAAACCATCATCGAGGTTGTACATATACATATATTGAGGTCAAACTCGGTGTAGCATCGGAGTTTCAACCTCCATGTGAGGCATGGAATAATAGCAGCACGAGCCTCAATATTTTCTGCGTGCGAAGACAATGAAAATAGTCAAACTTAACCTGCCTTTTTTAGTTAAATACAGATTTCTTTGAGGGAAGATTTCCTTGTCAAGGTAAGGCAACTTATTCGTGACTATCGACATGAAATATCGAAGTTTATGGTTCGTTTAAACGTGTCATTGATGTTTATTTTGAAAGGCTCGTTCAAACCTACTAAATATCCCGCGCTAATACTAAGTCAAACTTAAGCTGCCTTTTTTAGTTAAATATACGGATTTCTTTGAGGGAAGATTTCCTTGTCAAGGTAAGGCAACTTATTCGTGACTATCGACATGAAATATTGAAGTTTATGGTTCGTTTAAACGAACACACAGCGGCGTCCGTGTCGTCATTGATGATGTTTCATATTTTAAAAGCTCGTTCAAACCTACTAAATATTCACTTTATTGTCAGCCTTTGACTTTGATATATTTCTCTTTTTATAGGTGTATTACTTCCCGATAACGTGTGTGAGAGTGTTCTCACAAGAGCGATCAGACTCCTCAGCGTGTTGGTTTAACCTCACGTCTGACAAAATGAAAAGTAAACTCAAAGTAAACTCAAAGCAAACTCAAAGCAAACTCAAAGCAAATCAAAAACTGAACTGCATACAGTAACTTATACTAATACAGTAATATTTAGTCTCCAAGGTAGCTTTTGGAATGTAACATTGATGTTACTTTATGTTAAAAGGCTGATATTATTGTTTGTTGTTCACATCAACTGTTATACTACAATGTGTTGTTGAAGAAAATCCAGGACCAGCTGTATATGATATCATTGACCCAAATAAAACAATTGTTGCCAATTTTAGTCAAGGTAATATCAGTAAATTTGGTCAAAATGCTGGCAAACAATATGTAGCCATGTCCTTGACTGCAATAATACATAATCAGTTCAAAGATATTACCACATGGGATCCACCATTTTTAAATATGTACTATACTCTTTGCTGGAAATAGCCTTTATAGTTGCATAAGTAATTTAATTTAAAAAGATTATTTACTTTTAAACCGATGTCCCAGAAATGGTATCATTGAATGATAACATCTACCATTTACAATACAGTGACTCATTTGCTGGCGATGTATTTATGACAACCGATAATGAGCCTTTTATTCACTGAAAAATACTCTTCATAAATTATTATTGCCCTCTGAATTGAATTATCAACAAATATGTTTGTTGACTATTGATTGTAACACCGTGGCAATATTCAAGGTTTCTGAAGGAAATTTTAGAATATTTGATTCCCATTCGAGAGACATATATGGCATGTCACACCCTTCTGGAAAAATGTGTGTTAATTACAATTGAAGGACTAGATAATCTTTTGTTTTATTTCCAAAATACTTTACCTCAAAATACTGTGGTTGCACCCTTTGAAGTCAAAGGTGCAAAATTATCAAATCAAAGCATTCCAAATGATAACCTTACCTTATTGGATGAGAATGCGTCTACTATTTTGAGTGAATCTCAAGAAAATAAGAAAAAAAACGATTGATGAAGCAACGCCGAAAGTACAAATTAAAGATGAAAGAAAATCTGAATCGGCTGAAAGTAGAGAAAAAAGGTTATCCAAACAACGCGATAGAGGCAAACATGCATTACAAAATGAATCTGCCACACAAAGACAAAAAAGGTTATTTAAATCGAGGGAAAGGGCAAAACAAGTTATTGCCAATGAGTTTGTTGAAAAGAGAGAAATGAGATTATTAATTGAAATGCGGGAGAGATCTAAGCAAACCATTCTCAATGAGTCTGTTGAAAATAGAGAAAAGAGGTTAGTTAGCTCTTGTAAACGTCTTAGAGAGCGCGAAAAGTAAGTGCCTTAGTAGACGCATGTACGCATTGCGTACCTATTTTTTACCGTCGATCAGTATTCATGCTCTACGTTTGTTTGACCTTATTTTATCTAAGACCCGTTTTTCCAGTCATATTACTTTTATTAGTCGTTGTTTATATCGGGGGGTCATTCCTACGGTTTTAGATCCTCGTTTGATTTGTTGTCTTTTAATCTTCCCGCTATCGATCGTCGTTATTCCCATCACATATTAGCGGCCAATAATTTACAACACACTGATGACGACATCTCGGGATATAAATCCTCTCTCTCCCACGTTTGCCGACCTATTTTGTTTACCGCTATCGTTCAACAAATTCGCATGTTAAATTCTAGACTCTATGTTTTTCTTAAAAAACGTTAAGGCGTCCAAATTGCTGGGTCCTTCCCCGAATCCCTCCCAGAGCACTAGTTCCTCTAACGAAGTCAATCGTCTATATAGTTTTCACTATTCCCTCCGATTTGCCATTATCTGACCCTGAGAGATCTGTTCTTGCGAAAGGTCTCAAGTTTGTTCCCAACTCCGGGCCCATCGATCTATTTTCAGTTAAAGAGGATACCGAATCTTTCTTCCGCCGCATGCGCCTCAAAGCCTTTTTTCATGATAAGCCCACTTTCAATAGCAATAAGGATATTTTCGAAGAACTCAACCCCAAGAAGTCGTCTTGGTCTCCACCCGAAGGCGATTTTTCCTCCCTTGATCTTTTCATAAGACAATGCCGCCATGTGACATTGATAAATTGCACCCTCCGCGCAGAAAGCAAGTTCATAACCTTAACGAAGAAGAGTTTCTAGCTTTAAAGTCATTGCGATGCCGAGATGACGTCATAAAACCTGCGGACAAAGGTGGCGCTGTTGTTGTCTGGAGAGCGGACTTGTATCGACAAGAGGCTCTTCGCCAACTCAGTGATACCATCTTTTATACTAAGTTCAATCTCACCAAAAATCTGTCAAAACTACCATCAATAATTTCATCCATGCCTGCGAATTGCCTACCTCTGCATCTAACCTTATATTAACAACTCCCAGAACGCCTGTCATATATTTCCAATACCTAAAATTCATACACCTAACAATCCTGGCAGGCCAATTGTTTCCGCTTGTATAGTTGCCCCACCGAGCTCATTTCCAGTTTTCTAGACAACGTTATGTCTCCTTTGGTCCTTATATCAAACATACTAAACATGCCTTGCAAATTTTCGACGAGTTACGTTTCAGTAGTTCCGATAAATTTATTTTCACCATGGACGTCAAGTCCTTATACACCGTCATTCCCCATTGTGATGGCCTTGAAGCTCTGAAGTTTTTCTTTGATCAGCGCACTCAGTTAGAACCTTCCGCATCCACGCTACTCCGCTTAGCAGAACTAGTGCTTACCCTTAACAATTTTTCGTTTGATGGTGAACATTATCAACAAATAAGTGCTGTTGCGATGGGCACCAAAATGGGTCCAAGCTATGCTAACTTATTTGTTGGTTATGTTGAAAAACAGATCTTTTAACAATACACGGGTCCCTTGCCTGATTTCTGCGGCAAATTTATCGACGACTGTTTTGGAACAGCGTCGTGCTCACGTGTCCTTTTAGAGCAGTTCATCATTAACTTTGTTGATGATTTTCATCCTGCTCTGAAGTTCACGAGACCTGTGTGTCATTCCTTGATATTTTAATTTCGAGTGATGGTAATTTCGAGTGATGGTAATTCGCCGAAAACGTCAGTCTCGTACAAGCCTACCGACTCCCATAGTTATCTTCTATTTTCTTCCTCTCATCCCAACCACACTAAGCAATCCATCCCTTACTCTCAATTCTTGCGTCTTCGCCGCTTATGTAGCGACGATCAAGATTTTCAAGCCAAGCCAAAGCAAAGCAAATTATTCAACGTGGTTACCTTACCAACCTTCTCGACCTCGCCGTTCAGAAAGCTTTTCTCGTCCCCCGTTTATACGCCCTTGAACCACCTTTGGAACAAGTTTCAAACAACAAATTCCTCTAGTTCTAACATTTCATCTTTTCAATTTTAAAGTTAAAAATATTATCAATCGGAATTTTCACATTTTACAAAATGATCCTCAGACGTCAGCCATTTTCACCGATAACCCTTTGGTATCTTTTCGCCGTAATAAAAACATCCGTGATTCCTTAGTACATAGTGCCCTTAAACAAAATGTCTGTTCCGGCTACAACACATGCCCTTTTCTCAATCCCACTACAGTTATTACTGCCCCCAAATTCGACCACACAATCCGTCATACTTTTTCATGCACGTCCACCAACATCATTTATTGCATTTCTTGCGATAAATGCCCTAAAATCTACATCGGTGAAACTGGGCGACGCCTTTCAGACAGGTTTGCTGAACATATTCGTTCCGTAAGGAACAATGATGTCGACAAACCCAATATAACGAGAATTACATCCCGCACAATTAAATTTATAGAATCTTTGAAACTAAAAAGGTTTTTGATTTTATAGGAAGTAAAAATCAGTTTAAATTCTAAATCGGTGCAAAAACGTTTGACAAAGTGTTTTAGTCTGCGTTGTGTTAGTATCGAATTGAAACCAATATATGGCAGTAATTAAAGTAGCGGATATTTTGTTTGGAGGAACTTGGTTTGGTGAATTTTGTTCGGCAGAAATACTATTTTTATTAGCTTCACCATTGTGCAAAAAAACACCCAAAAAGAAACCTAACATACAGTACTGCCTAGAAATAACCTAACAGAAACCGGGGTTCATCCGCGGTTCAACCGAAGTCGATCCTCGGTTGATCCGCGGTCGAACCTCGGTCGGTCCGCGGTTCAACCTCGCGTAACCTAACCGCAATATTAACCGCAATCGTATTTCGGAATATGTCGTTTATTTCCGAAGTTTGGCGTGGTTTGACACATGGTTTAAGTTCTGTTGCAGTTCGAAGAAATGGGAAAGTTGTCAAAATATGCTAAGTTACGGCAGTGATGTAGAATATTACTTATTTCAGAATATAATATCGTTTGGGAGAACTTGTGGCAACTTAAAATAAATACGTGTGCATTATCACAGGGAGCCGTAACGTGAAGCGAGTTTAACAGCGAACTAGCGAGTTTATTAGTGAAGCGAGTTTAACAGTAAAGCGGGTTTGTTTTGTATTTTTTTACACAAGAATTGTATTAAATCGCTATCAAAATGTTCTTACTTGTTAATTTTGTCGACAATCAGGACAAATTACAGGCAACCAGACCAGAAAGGCAATGAGTCAGTGTTTACATAAATTCGGAAGGCCGTTGACTGTGCGTCTCCCGGTACTGATTTCGGTAGTGATTTATTTTGACGTCTAATGTATTTGTTAGGTAAAATCTTAGCTTGAAAATCGGCTACATGATAGATTAAAGGTTAATGTTCACAGTCGTTTTGAAAATTTTGTAATTGAAAGCTGTGGTAACTTATATATTGGAAACATTTTTAGTGGAGACCTTTCGTATCATCTGTGCTTGAGTCGACCACCGGAAGTTAATTAGTCAAACATATCATCTGTCAATCTTTTACACAAAATATACTAGAAATACGAATTCGCAATAACCCCTCGCCCGCCTTTTCTATCCCCCCCCCCCCCCCCCCCCCCCCCCCCCCCCCTTTCCATTTCTCCATCTGGTGCCCAGACCTCGCACGCCGTGGCCGTGTATTTGTGTTTTGCAAAAATTCACAATTTTCAAAAGCCCGTTTCGTCGACGAAATGTTTGAACGTTATCTCGGCCAATATTTAACCGATTTAAACTCTGAAAACAGATTTGGAATTAGCGAGTCAACATACATAACATACGTGTTTACTATATTACGAGAACGTGAGTACCCTTCGTAAAAACGGTTTATGTACTTAGAAATTAGTCGGCTTTACTCGCTATAAGCCGGTCAATACTATTTTGAACGTTATCTCGATCAATATTTAACCGTTTTCAATTCTGAAAACAGATCTGGAATTAGCGAGTCAAAATACATGACATACGTGTCTACTACATTACGAGAACGTGAGTACCCTTCGTAAAAATGGTTTATGTACTTGTCTTAGAAATTAGTCGGCTATATAAAAGCCGGTCACTTCGTCATATATTATTTTGAATATCTCGATCAATATATAACCGTTTTCAATTCTGAAAACAGATTTGGAATTAGCGAGTCAAAATACATAACATATATGTCTACTATATTACGAGAACGTGAATACCTTCGTAAAAATGGTTTATGTACTTGTACTTCGTCGTATATTATTTTGAATATCTCGATCAATATATAACCGTTTTCAATTACTTTGCTACCTTGGTAAAACAGATAATACAATTAATAGCTGGTCCGTCTTTAAAAAGGCTAAAAACCAATACAATAGGCAAATTAAAGATACAAAATGTTCGTATTATCAAGGCAAACTACATAGCAATTTAGGAAATTTAAAACAAACATGGAAAACAGTAGTATAGCAACTAGGGCTGCGAGCCCAATCGGTGTCAACTGTAAAATATAACACCAAAACATCACCAAATTTGCCAAGTCGCGACTCGACAGATTTGGTGATGTTTTGGTGTTATATTTTACGGTTGACACCGAATAAGCTCGCAGCCCTAGTTGCTATACTACTACAACGATCGTTAGTCAATCTAGACACCCTTCGCACGTTTTCTACTAAATTGGTGTCAAACACATGCGAGACTAGCGAAACAATACCAAATTTATACTAAATCGCGACTCTCGCTAAATTTGACACCATTTCAGCCACATTTAAAAAAATAGAGAGCATCGTTTCAAAATTCTCACAAATTACATTTAGGAAAAAATAGAAAGTGTCATTTCAACATTTTCGCGTGTTAGAGAAATAAAATGTGGTACGAGCCCACTCTCACATATTAGAAAATAGAGAGTGTCGTTTCAACATTTTCACAAATTTGTCGAATCATATTTAAAAAAATAGTCGTTCCAACATTTTCACAAATTTGTCAAATCACATTTAAAAAATAATCGTTCCAACATTTTCACAAATTTGTCAAATCACATTTTAAAAATAGTCGTTTCAACATTTTCACAAATTTGTCAAATCACATTTAAAAAAAATTGTCGTTTCAACATTTTTACAAATTTGTGTATCGTAAAAGTGTCTCACGCGTGATAAAATTGCCACCTGTTATGCAAATTAGATTATTGCCACCTGTTAATAATAGATTAGTCCGTTTGTTCACTATTTTCAGCGTTTGTCGCCTCTTTTCTAAAATGGTGATCGTACACATACTTCGACGTTGTGATTCCTCCCGACAGCAAGCCTAAGAAAGGCACGTACGGCGTCACAATCGCGACAATGCTCTCAACGTCTTTCTTTAATAGCGGGTCTTTTTGCAACTCGTCGTTTAGTTCGTCAGGGTTCTCAATAGCGTTCAACCCATCCAGTAGGCTAGCGAATTTACTGATTAGCAAATCGGTGAGAAAAGCGTTTGCGATTTCCATTCTCTTCAACTCATATTGGTGCCATATCTTGTCGATAACCTTTGCGGACGCTTTTTTAATATACGCTTCAGATTGGCTCACCACACCATCACCAGACAGTCTAATAAGTTCGGATCTCCTAACGTCAATGTTGTCTTCCACAGTCGAAGTACTAGCGGCTTCAGTGTCCTCGACTAATTCCTCAATCGTAGGATTTTCCTCACTTTTGCGTTTTACCATCACGCTATTACTTATACCTATATTTTATTGCGGAATAACAACTTCGTGATTGTACGGATAGCGCAGTGAGATTTCAAGTCTAGCGTACTTATTATTTTTTAATGCGGTCACAATCGCCGACACTTTTTCTTTGCTAATGTCTCCAAGGTAATCGTCAATAACGACCTTCATATCACTCCTGCTCGGGCAGTAGAAGCAAATGAGCTTACTAATGTTTTCTCTATACGGTTTTGCGATCGACGTCAGTTGTTGTGTGATGACAATAACGCTCAGCATAAAATGTCGCGCGCTAAAAGCCAAGTTGACCAATTGACTAGTCCTATTCTTAACATCTTGAGAACTTGCACAGTCGTCCAACACAATCAGAGTGTTAGTGCCTTTAAAAACATTTGTTACACACTTGAGAACAGCGTCGACATTGTCCTGTGTGCAGTCTATCGCTAACACGTCAGGGTCGCGCACATATTTCCAATCTTGGTACGCTTTGTTCCACTCGAAAGTAGGGCAAATCAACACAATGTAGTCAAATTTACTGAAGTACTCAGATTCTAATGTTTCTAGCAAATAATGTGTCTTACCACAAGCTGTCATACCAACGATTAACATATTAAACGGAGTCTCCATTAACTCACGTTTGATTTAATACTGGATTGATTGCAGCCCATTGTTCATGAAGTTGACCAACCCATCACTTATCACAAACACCCTACACATGACATTTGCAGTCGTCGCTTTTTTAGTGATCTCAAGGAGCACGCCAGATTGTGTGTTCACAATTTTTTTACCAGTGGCGACGTTGTAATTATCTTGGACGCTCCTCAAGTCGATGACTAACGCAAAGCCATCTTTATAGAACTTCTGTATGGTCATGAACTGAGCGTGTTCTTCACCCAACCCAAACAATCGTTTCGCTTCTGCATAGAACTTCGACTTTGGGATGCCTTGTGAGTACACACTATTTGGCACACCTTCAATTGTGACTCTAACACTATCAATATTTGGGTAAAGAAACTCCTCGCTGTCTGTTCGCACCTTATTCGTGAATAGCAACACAATTGCCTTCATGCTTTTTCTTGGAAGATTAATGTTTTCATTCACAATGGTCGTGCCTTTGTCCCATTCGGTGGTTTTCATCAACGTGATGTGCTCATATGACAAACTACGACCACTTGCGTAACCCGACGCTATTTCATCAGCAAGCTCCTGGTTATCAATCGTTTCGTACTCAAGCTCGAGCACAGGACGAAATTTAAAATTTAACGACATTTAAGGTAACCTTAAATCTTCTTAAAGTTAATCATTTAACTTTAGGTGGTATTTAAGGGAATTTAAGCGCTTAAATACCCATTAATGGTTTACTAAAGTTCCTTAAATGCGCCGCTAAGTGTCTTTCAGTTAGGCCTTAAATCTACCCTAAATGGTGCACTAGTGGATCTTTAATTAAGCTTTAATTTTACTTAAATCTTAAATTTCGTCCTGTGGAGGTTCTCCAGAGTGTATCCGCCCACAGCGCTACCGGATTGCGCCACCATGATGTCTGTGGCCTTCGGAAGTGTGATCACGTACTGCAAGTTGTTGTTCATGCTAAAAGGAGCGTACAACCCGTGGTCATTCATGATCTTGCCAAGCTTAATCCGCAGTTTCGTCCCAATCACACCAAACATTAACGCGTCACTAACTTTAGCAACGTTCCCACTCGTCGCACCACTGTCATCCTTAGAAACTAGCTTTCTCAAGTTCTCACCACCAATACCATAGTCAATCATTTGGTCTCGCGCAGTGACACTCTCCCAAAGGTCGCGATAAACACCAGTGTAATTTTCCCCATTGTTGTCATACACAGTCTCCCCGGCTAGTCTCACAACAAGTTTCTCAACCAGCAACTTGCTAACATTATTCAAGAACCAGCTTTTGGCGTTCGCATTCTTAAAGTCGAACATTAGACCCAACGATCCAGGCACCAAACAGCTGCTAACCTTAAGCTTCGGTATATCAATGTAAAGTTCCTCGCCAGGACTGACCTTATTAGGGTTCAACGTGATTACGTGTTGCGTTCTCGCCCCTCTTATGACACCCATGGTCGCTCGTCTAAAACCAGGACTCAACTCTGCCGACGTGACGTTCATATACCTTTACACATGTTTTATCGCTACCGTTTTAGCTTGTAATAATCATAAGCAAACCACGCAAGTACCACCGCAAGTACCCATAGATTTTGAGCCAACCAAGCTAGACCCTTCGCACCCAACGTCAACGCATTGTAAACTAAATTAGCCAACCCAACAGCCCATGGACCCATCTTCGTTATCGCGTTCTTAACAGCCTGTGCGAATGACTTTGTAGCCATAGCGCCTCTCATAACAGCAGATCTCCCAGCGATAATGATAGTTGTTATAATTCCAGCCGCTGAAATCGCTACAGCGCTCAACCCAACCATATTTTCTTTAGCCCATTTCTTGAATCTCTCTAACCTAGACAAGTCGTTGTTTCTGACCTCATCAACAATAATTTTATTAGCTTCTTCGTGTTCTGGTTTGAGACCTTCCCGAAGTCGTATGCTATCCGCTTTCAACTCAGCTGTCTCACTAGCATTTTTATACCATCGTTCTTTCATTGGGTCAGTCTCGTTTAGAGCTTTCAAGCGGTATCTGTCGGCTGTGATTTCTAAAGCTTTTACCACCACGTCATTTGGACCCACTGGATTCAATACGCCTGCGATTTCTCTCAACATTTGCTCTCCGCCACCAACCTCAGACGTCACACCATCGCTTAGCTCACTCTCTCGTGACTCCACCTCATCTTCAACCCTATCAGAAACGCTCGAAACAATAGCGTCTGTCAATTCTTCTGTTGGCGCTATATCCTCAGACCTCAACTGTGCGTCAACCACACCACTTGACGTGTTTTTGTGTTCCTTTCCAGCTCGCTTGATGAGTTGCTTGAACTCTTTAACGACTTTAGCAGCTTCTTTTGCGTTGCTATACTGAAACGTCTTACCTTGGTTCCTTGAGACAACAACTTTTACATCTCTAAACACAATACCGCTTTGCTTATCCCTCTTATCGAAAGTTATGGTTGACCCATCAATGAGCTCCTTTGAGTTCGGTCCATCTGCCTTTCTAATGTCCAATCTTAGAGCATTTTTGAAGAAGTCTTTTTTGTCTCTTACTATTGATGTCTTTATAGTTTGTCCAAGTCTCTCCGTTTTTGGTATGTCTTTAAGCGCGTCGTCTAAACCTATTTTAGAGCTCTCTGTTGGTGCTGCGAGGACTTTTATAGTCACCGTCTTACCATCGTCAATAAACGGCGTCTCTTTTTCTCTAGCCCCTCTTCTATCCTGTTCGTACTGCAACTTATTTATTATATCATACAATTTGTCATGCTTGACACGCACGATGTCTGGCATGTCATCACCAACGTGCGCGTCGGTGATTAAACTATAGTCTCGAGTGAGTTTTTCGAGTTCGTCGTTTATTTGATCGTCGGTGTACCTATCAAGTCTATCGAAGTCCTCCATCTCAATCTCGTCAAAAACTTCCCCACCTTCAGCCATATTACATTAGCTCACATTTTGAATATCGCTCTCTGACTCCCACGAATCACATTTTCTTTCTAGTTTAGATAATTGTACGCAAGCCACGCGAATGTCACCGCAAACACCCACAGATTTTGAGCTAGCCAAGCGAGACCCTTCGCGCCTGTCACCAGCGCGTCATAAACTAAGTTCGCCAACCCAACAGCCCATGGACCCATCTTCATTATCGCATTTTTAACAGCCTGTGCAAACGACCTCGTGACCATAGCGCCTTTCATAACGTTAGTCCTCCCAGCGATAATAATAGTTGTCATAATCGCAGCTACTGAAATCGCTAAAGCACTCATCCCAACCATATTTTCTCTAGCCCATTTCTTGAGCTTCTGCAATCTGTTAATGTCAACTCCCTGCTGCTCTCTAACCTCTTCTATCTCCCGCTGCTCAATAAGCATGTCTCTAGCTTTTTTAAGTCCAATCACTCTTTCAGCTAGATCGACGAACTCTTCGTTCTCTACAGCCGTGAGGTCTTTTACTGCGAGCTCCGCTATTCTTTTGTTCACTTCATTTATCAAGTTTTGATAACGGTCCGCTCGTGTTTGCAACGCGCCAGTGTCACCTATTCTTGACTCAGACATCACATTCTCGCTTGGATTGAGTAGCGCGCTCAACTCACGGTTCTCGATTGGTGTTAGTTCAGGTATGTTGACGTACTCTGCGTGTGTGGTGTCTAACAATGGCACACTCCTCGCGACGTCTTCACGATCTCTCACGTTGTCAATAGTCTGCGTTGCGAGATCACTAAAAACCCTCTCCACATGTTGATACACTCCTCCACCACTCCGCGTTACGAGATCGCTAGTAGTCTCCCCCATGTGTTGACGAAGTCTTATGTCGTGTTCGCGCTTCAGTCCACTCTCCACTCTAGTTAGTCTAGTTTCCTCATCGGCTGTGACGCCTAGATCGCCCCGAGCTAGCTCAAGATCTTGAGTGGCTCTTTCGAGACTGCGATCTAGTTCATCATTACTCATATCTTTGTATTCATCAAAGCCCTCCGTCTCAAGGTTGTCGAAACCACCCTCGGCCATATTACATTAACTCACATTTTGAATATCGCTTTCTGGTATCCACGAATTATGTTTGCTCTCATAACCCAACCATTTGACCAGCGCCATCTTCTTCCCTCTGACTTTCTTTCTTTTCAACACCTTTTCAACTCTGTACACATCATCGCCGTGTTTCCTATTGACCAGCGATAATTCCTGCTCATAAAATTTACCAATAATCTGTTCACCACTTATGTCCTCAATTTCGTACACATTCGGATCGCCACGAATAACCTTTACCACTTTAAACAGCTCTTCAGTGAAGTTGGCTTCATAGCCCTTTGTGAACACACTCTTGTATTTACTAATTCTCACCGATTGACCAACCTTGAACTTCGGCAATGGGTTGTCTGCAAATTGGTGACCAAACAAAGTGGTCCACACTTCACCTTCATTCGACTTATCAACATCCTTTGGTTTCATCATGATGCTTCGATTCACGTTGCTATTGTAATTGTCCACAAATTTATCCAAAGCGTCAATCCACTTGTATGTCCCACGAGCGTAAAAGTACTTCCACATAATACTCTTGAGACTTCTATTAAAACGCTCAACAACAGCGGCCTTTTTATCGCTCTTAGTGCTGAAATATTTAACGTCACGTTCTTTCAGCGAACTTTTCACACCAACGTTGTAGAACTCAAGTCCATCATCAAATTGCGTTAACTTAGGTGTGGTTCCGAACCGATCTTTAAAGTCAACCAACAATTTTCCAACAGCCTTAGTCATGTTCTTAGTGTCTTTTCTATAAACTGCAATTCCAAAAGCGTATCTACTCAATATTTCAATGCCTGTCAATATCCAATAATACCCGCCGTTCTGTTTTGAGTACTTACTCATGTCCACTAGATCCATTTGGAGCTCTTCACCAAGAAATCCGACGAAGGTAGCGCGGAATTTATGCCTTCTCACGATGGGTTTGTACCTAGTGTAGGTGTCCTGCGCTGTCAACCATTCTTTCACTGTTTTTCTAGTCACTTTCAACCCGTCTCCCAATGCGTTTTGATACAGCCTCTCTACACCACTGTACCCTGTCTTGGGATTGTAGTAAATGTCTCTCAACCCCTGCTCTGTTTCCACGCCAAGCTCCATATAATTCACACAATATACAGTTCCAATAGCACCGCGCCAACGTCAGCGTCACCATTGTTTGGTTTGACACGAAACGTCATACTTGAGTAAACACCTTTTTTAATTCTCACCTTGGACTTAATGTCTACATGACGTTGCACTGACCCTTTCAAAGACTGCTCAGTGGGTATCGGCAACGTTGTGATCACATCGCTGCGCTTCCCATCAACACCCACGTTGCTCTCAGAGTCAACAATGTCACACGAAACTTCTACATACCTCAAACCTCTATACATGTCAACCTCGTTTGGGCTGACATGCCACGCGTCACCCTTTGGGATCGACGTACCCTCTGCAAAGCCGAGAAGAGGCCCGACCTCCAGCAATCGAAACGGGAGACTAGCCTTGATTCTACACTTACCTGAGAATGGGAGTCTTTCTATCTCAAATTTTAGGGTATGTTTCATACGGGACACCAACGCGTTGAAGTCATAGTGTCCTTGAGGTATCGAGAACCGTAAGGAACCACCATTGGACTCGAAGTCGATTGTGTTTGCTAGTACGTTGTCGTAGTCCCAAAACATGGTGGCTGTCTTAACCATAATGCATGGGTTATCACTCACGATCATCATCGCGTTGTCAAAGGACACAACTTTTTCTACACCTTCAATGAACACCGTCAACTTTCGCATTATGTATAACATATGGTATATTATATGCAGAAAGTGCTACAAACTCGCGATGGCAAACACACCGAAGGCTACACACCAAGCTCCATATAATTCACACAATATACAATTCCAATAGCACTGCGCCAATTTTGACACCGCCATTATTTGGTTTGACGCGAAACGTCATACTTGAGTAAACACCTTTTTTAATACCCACCTTTGACTCAATGTCCACATGACGTTGTACTGACCCCTTCAAAGACTGTTCGGTGGGTATTGGTAACGTTGTGATCACATTACTACGCTTACCATCGGTACCCACGTTGCTCTCGGTTTCAACAATGTCACACGAGACTTCTATGTACTTCAGACCTCTGTACATGTCGACCTCGTTTGGGCTGATCTCCCACTGTGGTGCTGTAGCAAAAATCGCCCCACCCTTCCTGAAACCAAGTAGAGGCCCAAGGGTTTCTCCCATGAAAACCATTTTATCAGACCTGACCCTGCATTTGCCTGTGGGCGTTAGTTTCTCTATCTCAAGATTCGTCTTGTACTTGTCAGACTCATGTTTTAAAACTTTGACCAATGCATCGAAGCTGAAGTACCCTTCACCCACTTTAATTTCTCTAAGAGCGCCACCCACAGAGCCATCATTCTCGAGGATATTAACGTTGTCGTCGTTTGTCGTGTTATGATAGTCCCAAAACACAGTGGCTGTCTTGACCATAATGTACGGGTTATCACTCACGATTATCACACTGTTGTCAAAGGACACAACTTTTTCTGCACCCTCAATGAATACCGTCAACTTTCGCATTATGTATAACATATGGTATATTATATGCAGAAAGCCCTTCGTGATTACTATGGAAAGTACTACAAACTCGCGATGGCTAACACGTCGAAGGCTGCACACAACGCGAAGGCAGACCTCATCAAAAAGTACCCTCACGCCACTTTAAGCAAATTTGAGTTCTATCCAAATATTTTGCAAGATGGTAAAATCATGAGTGTCGACGTGTATTTCAGAAACAATGACATCCTTAGCACGGACATAACCAGCACAACCTTCAAAAATGATAAAAGCATGTGGAAGTGGTTACACAATAGCAAGTTCCCAATAATATGGCAAGGTGGTGGAGCTATCCAACCACTACCAAAAGGTCATAAGAACCACTGGGGGCTTTGGGACGGCTATCCAACAGAAAATGTGTTAAATTATCCAGTGAATAACTTCAAAGTCTTTGTTAACCAGAGTAGCTACTTCATGTCAAAGCTGCCAGTCTTGCGAGTCACCACGTCAAAGACAAAATCAGAGTGGGATGACAGCGAATCTTACTACCGCGTTGTGTTCGCGACGTATTGCGCAAGTTTCTGTTGTGGAGTGTCGTTGCAGCATTTATCAGTGTCACAAGAAGTTCACCCCGTGGTCACAAGTGTGATGAGATTTCATGTGTACTTCACCATTAGAAGACTTCTGAGAAGAATGGAGGGTGGTGAGACCATGAAATCAATAAGTAGAGAGTTCAACGCCTCCGAATTGTATGGTAAGACTTCCAAAATCCCCAAAAAGCACTACTACCAGAATAAAGTCCTGAGCGATGGCACTTTAGGCGAATCCAGAGTCTTCACACTCAACGACGTTCAGAACGATTACAAACGATACGTCGCACGACTCTCAGACGGCTTTACCAACATTGGACTGCAATATCTAAATCAGAGCATAGAAGCCTTTGTGTACTCCACACTTGGTGCGCAAGCGAGAACACGTGTATCAGTCGTTGGTGGTTCTGCAGGAAGTCTAGAAACCCAACAAGAATTCCGCAAGTTGTTTTCTGACAGTGTTACGCAGTACGACGTATCGACATGGATCCTAAACATGAACAAATCGATTAGAGACACCAACGTTGTTCAAAATCTTGCAGTGTCGCCAAGTACGTGGTTAATGCCGAGCAATGTAGTAATTCTCAAAAATAAAATCGCTGGGTACAACAACTTATTAAAGATTGCCACAGAGTCCATGAAATTTGGGGTGAACACTAGCTTGAATGCAACAACACCAACAATTACAGCTAAAAAAGTCCACCAAGAAAATGTGGTGACTAACTTAGTACCACCAACGACCGTGAAGAAAAAAGCTCACCAAGAAAGTGTGGTGGTACCAACGACTGTGGCTAAAAAAGTTTACCAAGAAAACGTGACACCACTTCCTGTCAGAAAAACAGTGGCCACGAGCGAGTCAGACACGACAACGTTGGCGATAATCTTAGGGTTCTCAGCAGTCTCTGGCTATCTGCTAACCAAATACACCTTGAAGTAGTAATGAGTCTAAACTATGGGTATGAGTCTGACGACCCTCACGATAAAATACTAAAGAGAACGAAAAGGCATCTGGACGAAGATCCTAAATTAAGCGCGACCGGTGGAAGGATGTCTGGAATAATAGACATGCAAGGCTCGGCGATAAAAAACGTAGCAGACCCAGTCGATGACTCAGATGCTACCAATAAAAGAACTCTAGAACAGCTACTATCAAGCTACCTCAAGAGTCAGTCCTACAATCTTGTGCTTGACTTCAACGTTAGCACACACGCCTTGAAAAACGTGGAGTTCCACACCAATGGTTCAAACAAAGTGAAAGCCATTGGTGAAACAAGTAAATTAGTGCAAAACAACCCAGCTTATGGTCCTATTGTCGGCATCAGCGGTGTGAGTCAAAGTTTTCTGTCACCTGTGTTAACACCAATCCCACTTGAGTCAGGTCTTCATTTTAATTGCCCGAGAATGCAATGGTGTGATCTCTCTATTTTTGTTGTGGTGAGGTTACCTACTCGCACCGCTGGATCAAATTGGGAGACAATTATATCAAACGACGACGGTCAGTGGGATAAGTTCATAGGGTACAAGACTGGCATGACTAATGGACTCGCGTATGGTGGTAGCATCCCAGCGATGGAGAGCATATGCACTATTCCGAGTGGTGTTGACATAAGTAAAATGCATATGATATCAATACACTGGCAAATGGACAATTCACATGTCAGGGTCAACAACGTTAAGTCAACCGATTCAGACTTCGTAGCAAATATGAAAAAGATAGGCACACCCTATGGAACGATTTTTGGAATATATCGACCAAGAATACCACTCGCACCTTATGCATACCCATCGTTGATAGAATTCTACGGTGTGAAAATTGTGAGTGGCTACATGACGAACCGAGACATCATAATCATGGGTGGAGAAATGATGAAGGAATATGGTGTAAAGTAAATGGGAGCATGTATTTCGAGACCTCATGAAATATATAAAATAAATAAAACGACTGACCACATGTTCAAAGCTGGTGGGTCATTTGGCCGCGGTGACGTGACTCTCGAGCTCCACGCTGAGATTGGTATGAGGTCTAAAAAGACTTACGGCAAACCTATTACGCTACCAGAGTCAGACAAAGTAGGAGTGGTAGGAGACGTGACCTAAGTTATGTGATGGGTTGGCTTAGAAAACTGGTTCGTAACATTAGAAACTTTTTCAGACGACGTAGAAAACTGAGGACTAATAAAACACACCTGATGCATTGGTACACAACAAACCAGATCTATAAAAAACCCAACACCCACGTCGAATAGTTTTTTTGTGGGAGACTATAATATAGTGATGACCTCCACAGTGCTTCGATTATTCGACTTCGACGGTCACCAAATCACGACGGTCATGAACAACGGTGAGATATGGTTCAAAGCAAGAGAAGTCGCAAGTGCTCTAGGTTATGCTCAACCAAAAGATGCAGTTCACGACCACGTCGAACCTGATTGCAAAATGAAGATGGAACAGGCCTCGTTTATCAACGAACTTGGGGTCTACTCGTTGGTGTTCTCGAGTAAAATGGAGCGTGCGAAACACTTCGGGAGGTGGGTGCACTCAGAAGTCTTGCCAAGCGTTAGAAAAAGTTTAGCTGACGTTGGTCTCAAACACAATCAATTCGTAATGATCACTGAGTTCGACCTTCATACGAAAGTTGTTGGTTTTCTTAGGAAATATTATCCAGAAGCTATTTTGATAGCCGGGCTTGGTGAGAATCAAGACACTTCTGCGAAGAGAATAAATTCGTGGAAAAAAGGCTACCAACGTGGAACACCTGACTTGATTATCGCTAACGCAAACCGACAGCACAGCGGGCTTGTGATTGAGTTCAAGAATCCAGGTGGTACAGGTAAGACGTCCAAAGAGCAGGAGTCTCTGCTGCTCAGATACAAATCCGCTGGTTATCTAACACTCTTGTGTGACTCGTACGACGACGCTATTACCACAGTAATAAAATATTTCTTTGACGTTGGGTTTCAGTGCTCTCACTGCCTTCGTAAATTTAAAAATAAATCAGCGTTGAGTAACCATGAGAGACGTTATTGTAAAGAGACTTTTTAGACAGCGAGTAATAAGTCGAATTAGCGCTCGCTCTCGTTGTTGAGACGACACTTGAGGCGACAACTGCTCTAGCATTTTTAAAAGACGTTTTTAACTCAGTAAAAAATGTCTGCGAAACTTTCTCTATTTATTTCACAAACCTTATGACCACTGTGTGAAAAAATGTTTCTACGGGAGACATTGGACGCTTCATGTGACCAATGTCTAAATTTAAAAAAGTGGGGTATCCGAGAACACCCCTAATTTTGTGTGGAAGGGTGATGACGTCTGCACACTGCACGATATTGCTCAGCACCACCAACAAACGATGGTCCTGGATTGTATCTCCAATTGAATGGCGCTTCGACAGTCGTTCCGTAAGTGTCGCGGCAAACGACGCAACGCGCTTTTAGAAATGTGATGTCGTCTGCCATTGGGAAGAGCGTGTCGAGTTCACCAAGTCTTTTTAAATGCTCTGTTGTTATGAGACCACAAATAATGACGTGAATGCCGGCTTTAATGTATTCACGGGTAATTGGGAGTAACCCGGAGTACCAATGGCCCTCATCAATGCCGATGACGTCATAGTCAGCTATCTCGGAAGAACTTGGAAGGTTGGTGATTAACTTCGCAGGTAAACTGTCTGATCCAACAACAATGGTCTGACGATGTGTGGAGAACGCGTGGTCAGTTCGCCTAGTGTCACCTGTGTTGTTCATGTAAAGGACTTTGAGCCCTGACTTACTTAACGTGACTAACCTGCGAAGAGTCTCTGTCGTTTTTCCTGCGAACATGGGACCAATCACGATTTCTAGTTTACCGATTTTCTTCATGATTACTATACCTCCAGAGAAACGCTCTCTCCTGTTGCGGCAACTGTTGCTCGTTGTTAAATATCCGCTGAAGCTCCAAGTTTTTAAGATGAGACCTCGAGCTCTCGTGTCTTGAGCGATGCATTGGGTTGTTGGTAACCACACCACATGGGTGACAATTGTACGACGCGCCGCCGTGCGCAAAATCCAGGTGAGTGTGTGAGAGTATGTGACTCATAATATCGCCCGCACTCAGTATTTCGTTACACCCCACCCTACAAACGTTGACGTCACAGTTTGCGGCGAGCTCTAGCCACGCTTTGGCTTTGGTTGAGCATGGTTTCCATAGAAGGGTCGCCAAGAACACTTCGAGGTAGTTACCGAGTAGTGTAGCGGTGGACTCGCAAGGGTTGCTCAAGTAGTGGCTACTCGCTAGCGTAAGACGTTTGAATGGTGAGTAGCACCACACAGGGATCATCTTGGCTAGTTCGTTAACCACCCTGTTTGCTCTAACTTCATCAAGCTCGACCCAAGCCTCATGAGCGAACTTTGTATAGAGAATCTGGGTACCAAATTGTCTTGACACCTCTTCGTTTCTACGATCGGGGTCGCACAACTTGAAGACTTGCGAGTACCCTTTTAAGACGTTGGGTCCAGAGGCGCCTTGCGGGGTAGACGCATCGACAAAGGACATTCTCCGCATTGCGTCGATCTCCTCTTCTTGGCGGGCTTGGTCTTGAGTCATCTCTTCTGCGATGTCTTGGACTTGAGTCATTATGTTATACTCCCAGAAAAAATCCTAATTTTTTAGCGCGTTTGGTCTGGAACTGTGAGATACCTGTGAGGTCATCTGTGAGACATCTGTGAGGTCAACTGTGAGTAAGATAACACGTGATAGTGTATTAGATGGTTGAAGACTCACAGACGGCTGTTGAAGCGAAGATCACGGCTGATGTGAAAAGTGTTAAGGTGAAGGACCCAAAGCGCGTCGCTGCTGGTAAAAAGTTGGCTGAGATATCGAAAGCTGCTAAAGAAAAGAAAATGCGTGAAATGATAGTCAACGAAGAACAGGGTAGTGAGTGGAGCTATGGATATGTTGTCGGAACACTTGGTGTTATCATTGCTGGCGCTTCATTGTGGTACACAATTAGCAGTGAAAAAGAAACACAAATGGAACCTGTGAGCACTGTGGTTAGCGCGTCAGAAAATCGTAGAACTCGTCGTCCAGCGTTAGACACGTTTGATTCTTGAACAAAACACACGACAATGTATATATGTCCGCGATCGATCGAAAAGAACTCATGAACGAATTGTACGATGCGCTACTTGTTACGACTGGTGCTGTGGCAGTGAGTATGATCTCTAAAAAGGCTTTGGGAGAACCATTGGGAACACCAGAGACAGTGAAAGGCACAGTGAAACTTGCTGCGGCTGTTGGTGCAGGAACGCTGTTAGTAAAATGGATGCAATCGAAAAAGTGGATACCGACAGACCCATTCAAATCAACGTAAGTTAATGGCGAGCGTTGTGGCTGGAGGGATATTTAATGCAGTGGCTTTTGCAGGCGCTGGCTTTATGTTTTCAAAGTTTAATCACTCGGGTTATGAAGCTGAGATGAAAAGGCACAACCATGCGTTGGAACAGCTAGCCAGTGCGAAAGAAGTGTGGTATGAGAATGAGGTCGCCAAGAAAGATAAGATCCAGCGTTTACGACAACGGCTCTCTGACGCTAGTGCTGACATCAATGACACAAACCACGCGTTGGAAGAACTTAGAAGCGTAATGACCATACGGTACAGCGGACGAGTGTTCACTGACCCCCCGAAGATTGCGGATTACTACCAACCGAGTGCGGAAATGAAGGAATACCAATTATTGTTTGTTAGCGCGATAGGTTTGGGTAGTGGAATAGCGCTACGGGTACTAGTTCGGTGAAAAAAATATGTTGGAGTAGTATAAGAGCGATGGACAAACTTATGAGGCAGATGAGTTATGGTTTAACAATTGACGAGATCGCCAGCGAGACGCAAACTGAGTGTGGAGACACCTTCAGAATTTACTACTGCTTGGATTGTGACGTCGTGAAACATGTGACTGACTGCGGTGGGTACGCGTGTCCAAAGTGTGGCGACACCGAATGGGGTTACACTCAGAGTTACAGCGACATGAGACTCACGCGACTAAAAAGCGTTCACAAACGGTCTTGGTGGATGGGGAGGAGACTACGGAACGTTGTGAAGGGTGAGCACCTTGAGTTGATAAAAGAGGACTTCCTGAAAGTTGTCAATGTGCTGCACTCATGCAATTTGATCAAGGGTAGAAATGTCAGCAGATATGGATACTACATTATTAGGTTGTGTCATAGAAGACGAGTTGAGACACTCAAGAAGGTGTCAGACCTCAAAGACGGGAAGGTGAAAGACTTGTTTGACAACAATCTGTTTGGGGTGGTGTACCCAAAGCTGGGATGGTGTGAAAGTGGCGACAATTATTACAATGAGTGGGCTAAGAAAAAAAGTGTAATGTAAGTATAAGCCAATGAGTCGGTCAACACATTTGTTGGATCGAGCACTGAGAGGGTTCACAAGGTCCTATGGAGTCGAAGTAATTGACGACAGAGACATCAATCAGGTAAATGGTAGTAGAAGCGCTGTCACTAACCTTTTGAGACGTGAATTAGGTGAGACCAACGGAATGAAAGTGGTGGAGACAGTCAAGGTCACTTTTGAGAAAGTTTTAGAACTTGATAAGACCACATACAAAACCGCCTACTTTAACAGCGAAACGTTCGTCGTCATTAACGAGCATGACATCGAGGGTGTCGCCAATCGTGGATCGGAGCAGATTTTGACGCGGATAGCTGGGTGGTTATCTGAGGGGTCTGGATGGACTATCGACAAAATAGATGCACACTACGTCAACGTCGCTATTTACAGACCTTTGCATGGGAGTAGCTACATTGTGTCGCCAAAGGAGCTGCGCAACAGTATGAAGGGCTTGGTAAACGTAAATAACGGGGATGACAACGAGTGCTTTAGATGGTGTCACCTAGCGCATAAGTTTCCTGTTGGAAAACACTCCGATAGAACGTCGAAGTACGCTAGGCACGTCGGTGAGCTGAATTATGACGGAGTTGACTTCCCAGTATCAGTCAAAGACTACAACAAGATCGAAAAGGCAAACGAAATTAGCATCAATGTTTTTGGGTACGAAAATAAGCAGCCATTCCCTGTGTACGTTTCTAAGGAAGCGTACCCTGACCATATGGACCTATTGTTGATAACTAATGACGTGGGCAACAAGCATTATGTATATATTCGCGATTTTAACAAATTCATGTACCGTCAGACAAAGTATAAGGCGAGAAAGCACTTTTGCAGGTATTGTTTGCAATGTTTCACCCGTGCGGACGTGCTTGAACGCCATATTGAAGTGTGTTTGGTCATCAATGGGAAGCAAGCTATTAAAATGCCGCAAAAAGGTGCGAAAGTGAAATACGAGAATTTTAGCAGACAATTAAATGTACCATTTGTGGTGTACGCAGATTTCGAGGCTATCACACAGAAGGTGCACACAGCGACACCATCAAGCGAGTGTAGCTACACAAGTGCTTACCAGAGGCACGTTGACTGTGGTTATGGGTATAAACTGGTTTGTTGTTATGACAACGAGTACAGTAAGCCAGTAAAAGTGTATCGCGGTGAAAACGCGGTCAACAAGTTCATTGGGGAGATGCTAGAAATTGTTGAATATTGTAAAAAGACATCTGAGAGCCACTTTAACAAAGAAATGATGCTGACTGATGACGATAAACAAAACTTTGACGAGGCTAAAAGTTGCCATATTTGCAGTGTTGAGTACACTGGCGCTGACGTTAGAGTGAGAGACCACTGTCACGTGTCAGGCATGTACAGAGGGTCCGCACATCGTCAGTGTAATGTGAACTTTAAGTTGACTGACAAAATTCCTGTGATCTTTCATAACTTACGCGGCTACGATAGCCATTTCATCATGCAGGAGATTGGTAAGTTTGGTCAAGACATAAATGTGATACCAAACAACATGGAGAAGTACATGGCGTTCATGCTTGGAAAAAACTTGGTGTTCTTGGACAGCTTCCAGTTCATGGGTAGTGGTCTAGACAACTTGGTGAGGAACCTACCAAGGGACGCTTTCAAATACACGTCAGAAGTGTTTCGTGAAACAGGGTTGGCACTAATGACAAGAAAGGGGGTCTATCCCTATGATTACATGGACTCCTTTGATAAATTCGACGAATGCGAGCTACCCTCCAAAAAGGACTTTTACAATATTCTGAATGACGAAGATATTACGGAAGAAATGCATGAGCGTGCTTGCGATGTGTGGGACTACTTCGACGTTGAAAACATGGGTGGGTATCACGACCTGTATTTGAAAAGTGACGTGCTCTTGCTCGCTGATGTTTTTGAGAACTTTAGAAAGACATGTCACCGTGAGTATAAACTAGACCCTTGCCATTATTTCACATCGCCTGGGTTGGCTTGGGATGCTATGCTGAAGATGACTGGAGTGGAGCTTGAGTTATTGTCCGACATCGACATGTTCCAGTTCGTAGAACTAGGTATGCGTGGTGGTGTGAGCTACATATGCAACAGACATGGCGTGGCGAATAATAAATATATGAAGGGGTACGATAAAGCGCAAGAGTCGAAGTATTTGATGTACCTTGACGCCAACAACTTGTATGGATGGGCAATGAGTCGAAGTCTACCCACGGGCGGCTTCAAGTGGTTGACTGAGAAAGAAATAAAAAAGGTTAATCTACACGACTATCACAACAATAGTGAAAAGGGCCTGCTGCTTGAAGTCGACTTGGAGTACCCAACCCATTTGCATGACCTACACAACGATTACCCGTTGGCTCCTGAGAAGATGGAGATAACCGTTGACATGTTGTCGGAGTACTGCACGAAAATCAAAAATAAGTTTAACGTGAGTGTTGGTGGTGTGAAGAAGCTGGTGACTAATTTGATGGACAAAAAAAAGTATGTGTGTCACTATGGAAATCTGCAGTTGTATATGGATCTTGGGTTAAAAATCAATAAGATTCACAGGGTCCTGCAGTTTGACCAGTCCAAGTGGCTAGGCAAGTACATCGACTTTAACACAGTCAAAAGAACCGCGGCTAAGAACGCTTTTGAGAAGGACTTCTTCAAGTTAATGAACAATAGCGTGTTTGGGAAAACAATGGAAAACTTGAGGAAGCGTGTGGACGTAAGATTAGTGACCACTGCGAAGAAACTAGAAAAGCTTGTCTCGAAGCCGACGTTCGTGTCTTGCAAAATATTTAGCGAGAACTTAGTCGCTGTCCATAAGGTTAAAGAAACGTTGACACTAAATAGACCTGCATATGTGGGTATGTGCATACTAGACTTGAGTAAAACGCTGATGTATGACTTTCACTATAATTATATTATGAAAAAGTACTCTAGCGACACCTGTAGATTGCACTTCACTGACACTGACAGTCTGTTGTACTCAATCAAAACTGACGACGTTTATTCCGACTTTATGATGGAGTGCGAAAAGTTCGACAATAGCGACTATCCTGCAGACAGCCCATTCTTTTTTAGAGAGAATAAGAAAGTTATTGGGAAGATGAAGGACGAGTGCGCTGGAACGCCAATTGTCGAGTTCGTCGGGTTGCGCAGTAAAATGTACAGCTATTTGAAAGAGGGTGGAGGCGGCGGGAAAACCGCTAAAGGTATTAGAAAGAATATAATTAAAAAAGTGATCAGACACGAAGATTACAAAAGTGTGTTACTTGAGCAGAAACAATTGCGACACACAATGAAGACCATTAGAAGTGTCAAACATCAGCTAGGTAGTTACGAAATTAATAAAGTGTCGCTATCCTGTTTTGATGATAAACGATACCTTTTAGAAAATGGTATTGACGTATGGTCACAAAAACATTGAAGTGAGAGGCGACAAACGCTGAAAATAGTGAACAAACGGACTAATCTATTATTAACAGGTGGCAATAACCTAATTTGCATAACAGGTGGCAATTTTATCACGCGTGAGACACTTTTACGACACATAAATTTGTAAAAATGTTTAAACGACTTTTTTTTTAAATGTGATTTGACAAATTTGTGAAAATGTTGAAACGACACTTTCTATTTTTTAAATGTGATTTGACAAATTTGTGAAAATGTTGAAACGACTATTTTTTAAATGCGATTCGACAAAAAAAATGTGAAAATGTTGAAATGACACTCTCTATTTTTTAATATGTGAGAGTGGGCTCGTACCACATTTTATTTTTTTAACACGCGAAAATGTTGAAACGACACTTTCTATTTTTCCTAAATGTAACTTGACATAAATTTGTGAGAATTTTGAAACGACTATTTTTAAATGTGGCTGAAATGGTGTCAAATTTAGCGAGAGTCGCGATTTAGTATAAATTTGGTATTGTTTCGCTAGTCTCGCATGTGTTTGACACCAATTTAGTAGAAAACGTGCGAAGGGTGTCTAGATTGACTAACGATCGTTGTAGTAGTATAGCAACTAGGGCTGCGAGCTTATTCGGTGTCAACCGTAAAATATAACACCAAAACATCACCAAATTTGTCGAGTCGCGACTTGGCAAATTTGGTGATGTTTTGGTGTTATATTTTACAGTTGACACCGATTGGGCTCGCAGCCCTAGTTGCTATACTACTGAAAACACTTAATGAATTGATGAATAGAACGTCAAATAATAATAAAATCCCAGAAATGAAGGATAGGAATGGTGAAATAATCGACGAAACTCTGATTCCAGATGCCTTTAATACATATTTTATTGAACTGGGAGAAAAACTTGCGAACGAAATACCTCGATCGAGTATTTCACCGGATAGTTTTCTTAGTGATATAAATCATCCAGTTCATGGGCTCCCTAGCTTTCAAGAAATTCTAGAAAGTGATGTTTTAAAACTACTCCATGGTTTAGGGCCCAACAAAGCATCTGGAATTGATGGTATCTCATCTCGTATCCTAAAAATTTCAGCATCAGTTATTGCACCATTTCTAACATCCATATTTAACCATTCCATTATAACAGGCATATTTCCCAATGATTGGAAAATCGCTAGGATTACTCCGATATTTAAGTCTGAAGCTAAAGATGAAATGACCAATTACAGACCGATATCGGTTATTTCAGCAGTTGCCAAAATTGCGGAAAAGCTGATTCATAACCAGATCTATAATTATTTACATGACTTTAATCTGCTTACAAATTGCCAACACGGATTTAGATCACAACACTCAACTGTTACAGCACTGCTGGATATTACTAACGAGTGGTACAAAAACATTGATATTGGTAAACTAAATGGGATTGTGTTTCTGGACCTAAAAAAAGCATTTGATACTGTCGACCATAACATACTTTTAAACAAAATAGCAAGTTATGGAATAAAAGGAACAGCGCATCGCTGGCTGGAGTCGTATCTATCAAATAGGACCCAGTACTGTTGTGTGAATGGTAATACATCAAGCCCATCAATTATGAAAACAGGCATACCGCAAGGTTCTGGTTTAGGCCCATTGTTATTTCTAATTTACATCAATGACTTACCAAAGTGTCTAAACAGGGCAAAACCAGACATGTTTGCAGATGATACCCAAATTGCAACAGCAAGTGATGATATTAAAGTAATTGAAGAAACATTGAATGGCGATTTAAACAATGTTGCAAATTGGCTGTCTGCAAATAAATTAACTTTAAATAACAGTAAAACCGAATATATGATAATTGGTACCAAGAAAAGGCTTAGCCAACTAACTTTTGATCCAGTTATCAATATTGGTAATTTAGAAATTAAGCGAGTTAAAACGACAAAATCGTTGGGCCTAATGATAGATGAGTCTCTAAGCTGGTCAGCGCAAGTCGAACACATTTCAAAAAAGGTCACCTCAGGCCTCGGTATACTCAGACGACTTCGAGATACAATCGAATATAATACCCTAATAACAATATACCAATCCATAATTCAACCTTACTTCGATTATTGTGCTCAAGTATGGGGTTGCCTAGGGAAAATATTAGCAGATAAACTACAAAAGTTACAGAGCAGGGCGTTTCGAATAATCTCACGTGAGAATTATACGACACGATCAGCTGACATATTAAGTAAGCTAGGAATTCCGAACCTCGAAAAACGAAGGATGCAACAACTTTCAATTTTCATGTACAAGGTAAAAAACAGAATGGTTCCTGATTATTTGTGTGATATGTTTATAAATATTAGTGACGTACACGACCATAACACAAGACAATCGAGAGCCAATTTGACATTACCCAAACCAAAAACAAACAATATGAAAAATGCGTTCTCATACAGAGGGGCGGAGGTCTGGAACTGTCTTTCTTTATCACAAAAGTCCTCGGAAACTATTGCTAATTTTAAAAACTAGCATAAAACGTACATGTTAACATTAAGTAACATATTCATTTTGCCTTTGTTCTTATCAAAAGTTATAATTAACTTTCTTGTAAATATCGTAATTCATATTTTACTAGTGTAAGCACGGCCGGTTGGAAGATCACCTTTTTTCTTTTCTTTGTAAATAATTAATTTATCAGGTGAAATTGTACCGTGTTGAAATATAGTTCATAATAATAATAATAATAATTCTGAAAACAGATTTGGAATTAATGGAAATAATTGGAACAGAGTCAAATTAATTGGAACAGAGTCAAAATACATACTCGGACTCGGATTTCTATTTCCTCAAAAAACTATGTCTCTTTTGGAAAAAACCCTTTGAATTTCAATATTAATTCAAATGCTGAGTATCTAGTTACCAGGACCAAATTTTCCGATGTCGCGCGGACGCCGTTGACCATGTAAATATCTAAATAAACTCGATTCTACTTTGCTCGGTGAAGGCTAAAAGGGATGACTCAAAAGGACCTTTACATTTTTTATAACTACTAATCCTAACCCTAATCTCAATCTTAATCCTAACCCCAACCATAACCTTGATCCTAACCTTGATCCTAACCTTACACCTAGCCCTAACCGTAGCTATCCATAACCTAACAGTAGTAGGGAAGTGAGAGAGCTAGGACAAGACCAAAAAACTGTCCCAGAACTCTCACCCCTGTCCCAGTAAATCCAAGATGGCGTCTCCCCAAAACAACAAACAAAACTATTTTAAGACCACTCTCGCTACCACGTGTTCCAAAAATTGTTTCCAAGATGGCGTCACCACGTGTTCGCCACGTGTTCCAAAAATTGTTTCCAAAAGACGTTCTCCACGTGTTCCAAAAAATTGTTTCCAAAAGACGTTCGCCACGTGTTCCAAAAATTGTTTCCAAGATGGCGTCTCCCCAAAACAACAAACAAAACTATTTTAAGTTTTGTTTCTCGAACACCTCCAAGATGACGTCACCACCACGTGTTCCAAAACAATAAACAAAACTACTTTAAGACACGTGCTCACCACGTGTTCCAAAAACCGTTCGCCACGTGTTCCAAAAATGGCGGCTCCAAGTCAAAAGCGGTTTTGTTTTTTAAGAGGAGGTGTGTGTAGATCACTCGTCTGCGTTCAACCACGACGAGACTATCGACATCACCACATGTGTGTACGTCTCGTCTATCTTAAGACGTCCGTCCACGATAGTTAGTTTTCTGTCTTCGTTGAACGCACAACCTACGAAGAGTTCGGTGTGGTGTTTCATTTTGTCTTTAAACTCACTCGAGAACTCTTGTGGGAAGTGACTCATAACCATCGAGGCTGATAGGATCTCAATGAAGTCAAAACTATTTTCGTCTTCTAGTGTTAAGACTCTCTCAATGTGTCTCTTAGCATGAGAGTCATCCACGGCTCGCGAGTCGTTAAGTGTGTGTTGAGTATCGAAAGTGTCTAGTTTCCCACAGTGACACTCGATGATCCCTCCATACACGAAACTTGCTTCTTCACACGTTGAACATTTACTTCCTTCCACTCCCATTCTTTATCTGTCTTTAAGTTATACTCTAATCTACTCCTTCTCGATTCTGAAATGTCCTAGTGCCAACGTGTTAATCCCATCTGGTAAGATGTGTCGCTTGTCATCGTCAGCACTTAAGGCTTTCTTGTTCACAGCCTCCGTGTAAATCTCGTGTTTGTGAGATCTGAACACATTCATGGTCTTGTAGATAGGTAGTCTACTGAAAAGACACTCTCTGTAGTCGTCAAACACTATGTCTTTGTCAACCACAGCCTTCTTAACTCCCTTACATTTCTTCTGATCACCACGTAGTGTTAGGAGAGCGTAGAGCTTAGCTCTGAGTCCGACAAACTCCAACACCTGCTCACCATTTTGCTCATCTTTCATCATGCCAATTACTTTCTTGTTCTTACCTATTGGAATACGACTCGGGTGGTTTCTCGAGTAACCAGACGTGTCGAACTCTCTCTCAACATCGTCAGCGATGTCGTCATAGAAATCCTCAGTGAAGATCTCGTACATGAGACTGTCCGTGTCTGTGAAAAGTAGAGTAGCTCTATCACCATACTTCGGTTTGATATAGTCATAATGAAACTCATACATGATAGTCTTACTAATATCTAAGATAGACATCCCGAGATAGACAGGCTTGTCAAATTTCACTTTGGTTCGTCTCATGTGGACGGCGACCAAGTTCTCGTCGAAAATAGTTCTGTGATGGTAGTTAGGCTTGGCAACTAACTTTCTCATCTTCTCTTCGGTAGTTACTAGCTGAATGTCAACCCTGTTCCTGATGTTTTCCATCGTCTTACCGAACACACTGTTGTTCATAAGCTTGAAGAAGTCCTTCTCGAACTCGTTCTTTGCTGTTGTCCTAAGTCGTGTGTTGAGGTCGATATATGGTTTCATCCACCGACTCTCGAAAAATGTGAACCCACGATGGATTTTCGTGAGCTTCAATCCTAACCTAAGATATAACTCGAGATTTTTCTTGTGGAGCACGTAGTTAGCTTTGTCATTCAAGTTCGGGATGAGCTTCTCTATCCCGTTAACCATGACTCTCTCCGGTGCTAGTGGGTAGTCGTTATGAAGGTCGTGAAGTTCTTCTGGATATTCTAGATCCACTTCTAGAACACATGGCGTGTCTCTCCAGTTCGCTAGCTGGTCTTCTGTCATCCACTTAAAACCGTGTGTGGGTAGTGGTTCACACATCGCACCACCATAGAGATTATTTTTGTCTAAGTCTGGTAGAAAGACGCTTGGTTTCGTTGGGTCATATAGTGAGTCACCAGTGCGTTCCACATCTACATCACTGTTGACATGATCCATGTGCTTGTTATTCGCGACAGCGTGCCTTTTCGTGATGGTGCTAACCCCACCACGGATCCCGGCTTCTATCATCAAGAGCATGTCGATGTCTGTTATTAACTCAAGCTCTTGTCCAGTGAATTTGAGTAGTGCATCCCAAGCTAGTCCAGGTGACGTGAAATAGAACGCTGGATCGAGATCGTAGTGTATTTTACACGTCTTTCTGAAATTCTGAAAGACGTCTTCGAGTAACATGACATCTGTCTTAAGGTAGAGGTCGTGATATTCACGCATAGTCTTCATATCGAAGTGTTTCCAAACCTCAGTAGCGTGTTGATAGTCTTCTTCAGAGATGTCGGTGTCGTTGAGTTTAGAGTGGAACTTCTCGATAGTTGGTAACCATCTCTCGTCGAGAGATGATAACCCGGTCATATGCTCATAGGGATAGACACCTTTCCGAGAGACTAACTTGAAGTCGTCTTCAAACACTCTTTTGGTTGAGACTAGATCGTCACTATCAAGATTTTTGACTAGCTTGTCCAAACTCGACGGCATGAATTTGAAGCTGTCGAGAAATCTGATTTCTCTCTTGATAGGTCTCTCTTCTCCGTCGTTATCTGTCTCATAGTCCACGATGATGTCCTTACTGAACGAGATATATTTCTCCTCGTTATTTGGAATGCACTTGATGTCACCCTCTGTGACACTGAGGTTTTTCACGAAGAGATGTGAGTCATAGCCAGACCCGTTATGAAAAATAACTGGGATGAACTTCGGTAACTTATATTTCAAGTTACAACTACTATGAGCAGCTCCACGGTATTTGCCTGTGAGATGACAGTGGTCTCTCACTTTTCGATCTGGTTTTCCCTTTTTGGTTTTTTGAGTCCAGTCTTTTTGACATAGCCAACACACCCCACTACCATCATGAACTTTCTTATCGTCCGATCCGTAGACCATCTCTTTCGCCTTTTTGAACTTGTCATAGATGTTTTTGACAGTTCTTTCTAGCTCTACGACGAACTTCTCGCCGATGTTTTCACCTTCAACCATCTTGGTGTAGAGATAGGGTTCTTCGTAGTGGAGTGAGTCGTCGAAACACTTGAGATGGAAGCAGAACCCGGACGGTGTGTGGTGTTGGTATTTGGTCGTCGAGCTACGTGTGTCATCGTTAACACACGTGTCAATAGGTTCTATGGAACTCTCGAAGTCTGCGTAGATCGTGAATGGCACGTCTTGTGTCTTATAGATGTTCTCGAACTTTATGAAGCTCCCCTCTTCCGGCATTTCGGTCTTGATGCTGTCCACGTTGGAGCAACGCTCGACGTGTTTCTCCAGGACTTCCTGTGAGGTGAAGTTGTTCAAACACCTACAGCAAAAGTAGATCTTCCCATTATGTTTACTTTTCACGCTGGATAATAACCTACTCATGTTCTTAATCCATGCGTAGTGTGAGTTCACGTTCCCATCTTCACCCTCTTCCGTGATGAGTAGTAAGTTAATAGTGTCTTTTGACTCACCTCCGATGAGAAGTGGGTAGACACCAGTTTTCTCTTCGTGTGCAAACACGTTGACGTTGATCTTGTTATTTCTCGTGAACTTCTTAATGTCTGATAATGGTGTTGGGAATGAGACTCCAGTCCAGTCGAATTTCTCAGACTCGTCTCTCATCATCTTGTTGAGTCGCTCGGGATGGTTCTGTTTCAACATTCGAGCAGAGGTTATAGCCCACTTGAAGCATTCGTTGCCGGTCTTGTTTTGAACGTTGACGATAGCTTTCTTATCAGCTAGAACTTTTGGTGTTGGGATATATGATGACGCGCTTATTGGCTTATAGGTGTCGATATATATGTCTAGTTTCACGACATTCAAAACTCGCCATCCACTACCTTTCTTCAAGTAGGTCGCTAAGTTCTCGAGAACTTTTCCGACTGACTTGTCATATAGCTCACTCATGTCAGTTCCAGTCAACGTGGTACTCACGAGAGAGCGAAACATCGCTACTGCTTCCACTGGTCCGCTGTCAGTCGCTCTAACCATGACGCATTCTAGAGCGAGTTTCGTCTTCAAACCACTCCGCTTCTTCACCTCGTTACGCCAAAGATCGATCACGAGGTCTTTCGATCTTTCGAGAAAAGTCTTCGGATCTACTTTCTCTCGAGCCTCGATGGTGAAAGTCTCCGAGAACCCTCTTATGAACTTCTCGGTCTTCTCTACAACGTGATCTTCAGCGTCGTGAAACTCCTCTTCCTCTGACTCTACGAGTAAGGGGCTGACCTTACTCTTGAGAGTTGTGAAAGCACTAGCGACTCTAGTTCTAACTGACTCAGGTGTGTGATCAACAAACCAGTCACTCCACTCACCGAGTTTGGTCTTCAAGTAAGACTTTGGTGGATCGACAGTGGGTTCTGAAGTTCCAACAACCCAACTCGACCATTCACTAAGTTTTCTCTTTAAGTAGTTCATCACCTTTATTGTAGCACTGCTTTAAGACAAGTGGGTGGTTGATTCTTTTGAAAGACTCCACGTCTTTCAAAAAGTGTCTCTACACCACGGATTTTCGAATCTTGTACGTCATCCCATCGAAGACGAGGTCTTTTCCATGTTTGAGACGATACGTGATAGAACCAGCGAACATCTTCACGCTGTTTGCCAGTTCAAATATAGACTTATATCTAGTCTCTTCACCAGTGACTACGTTTGTCTTGATCATGACTTGGGCTGGTTTCTTACCCTTACAGTGATCATATCTTTTTGGTGCCTCCTCTGGTTCCATGTCGAGTTTCTCTCTGATGACGTTTCGAGATGAGTTTGTCGTTAGCTTCACACCACGTTCCTTCGCGATAGATCTCAAATTTTTTAGCGTGAGGTACTCGCTCTTCTCTTTCTCTTCTTTTGGTTTTCGAACGTACTTCACTTTTGGTTTCTGTATCTTATTCAAAGAACCCTTTGGACGTGTCATTTTTTGAGTTTATTATATCGTGTGTCTTTAAGATACACGTCTGATGATTCGATCATGAGAGACAAAATCTCAGCAAGTCTGTCCATCTCTAGTTCAAAAGCTGTCTTCTCAATAGAGAAGTAGTTGCTCACGAGAGTGTTGAGCAAGTACAGTGCAACTATCATTTTTACTTATATCTCCAAACATGACTGTTTGGAGATCACGATCTAACTTAGAAGACCACACGCTTCCTCTTCACTTTCTCAACTTTCTTTTCGTCTTTCACTACCATCTCGTGAAGATACAACTGGAGATGAGCTACCCCATCTTTCAAAAACACACTGCTAATGTCGACAGCAGCGTTCACGGTGAACTTCTCCATCTTGACCAGCTCGTTAAAACTAATCTCCTTGTCAGCCTCAGTGTAGGCACTGAACAAGTTTGGGTCACACTTGACGTAGACCTTGTCGTTATAGAGACTACTTTTGATCTCTGTGATGGCTTTGTCTTCGAGACCTTTTAAAATCTCGTTACCGACACCTTCCAAGTTCGCTAGCTGGTCTTCGTTAAGACACAAGGCAGCCGTGAACTTTTCACTATCGAACTTACTCTTCTGAACTCCGAAGGTGAACACGTCCTTGAAGAGGATAGGACCCATCTCGATAGCTACTGTAGAGCTCTTGTACTTCTTGTTCTCAACACGTTTCCCAAAACTAATACTCATCTCTCTTTATTAACCTGCTCCTTAACTCGCGAGTCTAGCGAAGACCTCGCGATTTAAACGTGACGAATTTATAAGCCTTGTAACCAACCCACCCTATGCCAGCGAACATCACCCCCTCAGTTATCGACAGATAGTCACGCATCTCTGGTGACGGCGTGTAGTAGTCTCCCAGCTCTGGTCTCTTCGCGTGTGTCTCGCGAAGTGTTGCGTTGAGTTCGTCGAGAGCTGCGTTAGTATCATTGATGTCGTGGTTAGCGTCTGACAAGGCGAGTCGAAGTCTCGCTAGTTTGTCGCGGTGTTCGACTTCTTTTTCGTTCCACAACTCTCTATCTCGCGCGAGTTTCTCTGAGGCGAGGTTATGACGCTTCATTTCGTCGCCGTATTTGTTCCCGTCAAGACTCTTGAACAGAAACCCAGCGCCAGCGAATGCGAGTGCGTTAAATAGACCACCTGTTATCATAGCAGTCATCTCTCTTTTATTTTTGTGGTCTTATAGCAACTCGTTCTCACTACACTAATAAATGAACGACAACAATCCGATAACGAAAGATAACACTGAGAGTGAAGAGGAGATGCTCACCAGATGTGAGGTGAAGGAGATGATCGACATGCGTGTGGCGGGAGGAGTTTTAGGTGGCACAGCCATATTCGGTGGTTATTTTCTCATTTGGTGTAGTTACAAGCTCGTCACAACCGGAATGAAGTTGCTATTTGATGAGCCGCGCTAGTCCTCTTAAAAGAGACACGAGTCTCACAATAAACATGTTCGCAGGAGTTCGCTCAAATGGTCACTCGAAGTTAGAAGATTACGCATTGAAAGTTTTGAGACTTGAGAAAAAGATTGAAGAGCTGGAAGAATACGCGAGGTTCCGAGTGAAAAAGATAAGCACGTTAGAATACGAGAACAAGTACTTCAAGAGTCAGCGAAGTGGTGAGATGGATGCTTTGAAGTAGTCGTGCTGTGAGTTAAATGTTAGATGACCTGTGAGTTAACTGTGAGATGACCTCACAGTTAACTGTAACTAAATAAAAGAGACATGGAAACCATAACGAGTAACAAGTCTGAGAAAATTAAAGACCCGAAAAGAGTCGCTGCGGGAAAGAGACTCGCTGCGATCAGCAAAGACGCTAAAGAGAGAAAAGCTCGCGAAAAATTCGCGAATGAGTCTCACCGTGAGGACCGTGGTGATGAACGGAGTAACTCTAGTTTTGGTTACGTCGTTGGGACTATTGGGGCTATCACTGGGATCGGTGCGTTGTATTACGCCTATAAACGTAGTGAGTCTCGAGACAAGTTTCAAGAATCTCCACAAGAGGGACCTGAGAAATCAAAAAGTCAAGTTACAACGACGTTCACACCATGCGCTCACGCGTTAGAGTCTTTTGACTGACACTATAATAAAAGGATGACAGATCGAAAAGTTATTATGAACGAAGTCTATGACACTTTGCTCTACGTCGCAGCCGCAGTTGGAATTAGCATGGCAAGTAAGAAGGTTCTTGGAGAGTCTCTCGGAGCACCAAGTAGTCTCGTTGGAACATTGAAACTCGCGGTTGCGGTAACTGCTGGGACAGTTGCTGTGAAATACGCTCAGAAGCAGAAATTCATTCCAGATGATCCTTTCAAGTGAGGTGATACAACGCCCCCCCTTAGTGCACAACTCTCGTAGTGATCGCTCACTACGAGACTTTCCACGTTACTAATAAAGACATGTACGGCCAAAACTTAGAAGAGCTGAGTCTCACAGTGAAGAAAGATTTGAAAAGTTCGAAGAAGAAGATGACACGTTTGAAAGTGAAAGCTATCGTGAAAATAGTCGTGACCACAGTCGTGCTCGTCGGCGGGATAGTCACATCGATATTAGTTCCGAACCCTATATCAGCGGCTGTTGCTATTGGTGCAGCGACGGTATTGTCTGGATCGGAGGGTATCAAACACACGGTGAAGAGGTTCAAGTCAGTCAAAACTAATAAGAAGGCCATTGAGAGGACAGACAAGGAGACTGACAGTCGACTATTCGCTGACAAGATTGAAACAATGGTGAGAGGGAAACCAACGGATCCATCTGCACCGGAGTTATATCCTAACTTGCAAGGTTAGAACTCGTAGAGTCTCGTTGTTTTTGTAACCCGAACGGTTACAAAAAAAATAATTGTGACTCTCACATGATATCATATTCTAACATCATGCTCTTGTTCAACTTTGAGATATCAGCTGGTGTTAATAGACCGCTCACGATCTTTAGTCCGTAGATCATGGAAGAGACTGGTTTGTTTAATGACGATGCTTTTTTGCTGGAGAAAGCTGAGCTGAACGGATCATCAGCCATTCTCGTCGTCTCGAACCGCTCGTTGAAAAATATAGAGCCAAACGGGGCTCCGCACGCCTTTTTGTTTGCGATGAACTCGCCATTCAATGGCATTATGTCGTTCACGCGAACTTGACTCCCGTCCATCATCCAGTGACATGAAAGCAGATGCTTACTCTGCCAGTTGACGCTCGTCGGGAACGTACAGTTAAGTTCTCCGACTGGCCATCCGCCTCCGAATGATATCTTGTCATTCGAAGCAGCGTTGTAACCAACGAACTTGTCATAGGACCCGTCATCGTTACCCACGATATATGACCAACCTCCAGGAGTCGGAGGCTTAATTAGTTTGAGGACTATGAAGATGGACACGTTGATCGTAGTGAGTCTGGGACAGTCGAATAACATCCTCGACGACCTCACGTTATGCAGACAGTCCTTCAGTGGACCCATCGAAGGACTCTTATTGTAGACTTCTTGGTGAAAGTAAGAGTTCCCGTCTTTGACTCTCGTGACTCTTGTCCTGCCAGTATGTTTCGTGATCAACGCGTTAGACATGTTGATATCAAAAACAGTCTCGTAGGGAAGTTTTTTCTCAGATGCAGTCGCACCACCTTCGCCATACCCAATATACAAACTCATTTATTCTACAACAAAAACTTGCTCACTATCACTCCAACGAGAACTAACGCTAGCGAAGATAGATTACTAGTTGTAGGTTCTGTAGACTTCGTAGGCTCTGTAGGCTCTATAGTCGAAGGAGTTTTTGGTTCTTCGTCTAACACTTCAAGATGCTCGCCACCACTAGAGTGTGTTTTCACAGGTTTTTTACTCGTGCTCTCAAAGTTGAGTCCACTATTGAAACCAAACACCATATTCGTCTCTGTTGACTCTCTCAGTAAGTTATTATATCCTGGAACAGGTGTTTTCAATAGGACCATGCTTCGCGGTATTAACCACGTGTTTGGAGTGACTGCCATGTCTAACTTGACGTGCGTGTCTTTGATAGCTCTGTTCATTAGGTTAATCCACACGCTCGGTGAGTACTGGACGACTGCGTCTTCAACGATGTTTCTAAAGACTTGTTGAACTTCACGAGCACTTGCACGAGACCCAACGATGCTTTGTTTGCTTTTTGCCTGTGCGCCAAGCAACGCGTAGACATAGACCTCTATAGACTGATTCAGTAACTCCTGACCTAGCTCGGTGATCCCGTCCGATGTTCTAGGACAGTAACGCTTATAGTCACCTTGAAGATCTTTGATGTCTAAGAGCCAATTACCTCCTAACGGGAGGTTTGATCTTAAAACTCTATAGTCCGGGACGTACAGTCTAATGATGTTAGCGATGTCAGTCTTACTCTTGTCGAGACGAAACATCACTCTCCTCATGGTGAAATACACGTGAAATTTCATTAGACTCGTGATCTGTTTTGGGATGTCAGGACTAGCTGTCAAGTTTTGTAGTGAGACTCCAGATCTGTACGTGGCTATGTAGAGAGCCGTGATAGCTTGGTAATAACTTTTTGTCAACGTCCACACTGTATTGATCATACTCCCGTCAGGTCCGTCCTGGTAGTATTTTTTCGTGTCTATGACTATCCTAGGCAAGTTTGACTTGAAAGAGTTCTTATCGTCCACGAAGATGTCGAAATTATTGACTTGGTAGTTAAGAGTGTGAGGTGGATATCTCACGATGTCCTTACCATAACCAGCTGACTCCGTCAGTGGCAACTTTTGGACTGTACCACCACTATTCCATATTTTTGGAAAAGGAGTGTTGTTGTGTAACCATATCCACATGCTCTTGTCATTCTTAAAAGTGGAGCTGGTGATGTCCGTCGAGATCATGTCACTATTTCGAAAGTAGACGTCCACTCTCGTCACGTCACCTTGTTGAGTTTGAACTGGATCGAACTCGAACCTACTCATCGTGGCATGCGGGTATTTTTTCAAAAGATCTGACTTAGCCTTTCGAGTCGCAATCTCAGAGTTCTTGATCGCCTTGTCATAGTTCTCACCGTAGTAAGCTCGTATCATTTTATTTGTCTCGTAAATAAAAATGAAGAAACTATCAGTGTTCATCGAGAACAGTAAGAAAACGATTACACTAGACAGATGTTTAGTGCTTCCAAAATGCTCGACTTTGGTCGTGAAGTCAGCGAGTGTGTTTTGGGACTATAAGAATGTCATCAAAGGTTATAACGACGAGATCCAATATAACTCGTTGAAATACACGATACCCGAAGGCTATTGGTCTTTCGATAATCTAGCGAGTTACTTCTTGGAGAAAGACAACACCAAAATGGTGTTAACACATAACGTGTACGATCACACATGCACGTTAAAAACAGAACACCCAATTAAGTTATATAAGTTTGGTCAGTTACTAGGTTTCCCAGTGGACTCGCTATTTCCGAAAGGAGAGGAGACTAGCCCTGGACGAATAGATATTAACCGTGGTCTCCGCTTCGTTGAAATTCACTGCAACACCCTCGTAGACGAGACTATCGACTCGAAAGGTAAACAGTCTAGCATTATCTCAGTTATTCCCATCACGTCAGAGTCTACGTTAAGTGGTAGTGTGTTACATTACCCGACTGTCGAGTCTAGCGTGCCCACTCGTAGTGGAACATATAATAACTTGTCCTTTCACACCAAGACAAACGTGAGCGGTGTGGATGACGTGGGGAGTGTTTTGCTCGACATTAATATTATCTCAAAATAAAAAGTATGGACAACGATGTCGTGACCGAGCAAAGTCTCAGAGACTTGTATTATAATCCTGTGACTGGCTATCAAAGTGCTGAGAGACTATATCAAAAAGCACTAGGAGAAGGTCTCAGCGTGACCAGAAAGTCTGTGAAAGAGTGGTTAAAAACTCAAGACACTTACACGCGATATAAACCTATAACGAGACGACACAAATTTCGAAAAACATGGGTCTCGTATCTTGGTGAGCAAATTCAACTAGATCTCGTCGACATGGGAAAATACAAAAACAAGAACGACGGTTACTACTGGATCCTAACGTGTGTCGAGATTCTTAGTCGCTATGCTTTCGCTATCCCTGTGTATCGTAAAGACACGAAAAACATGACGAAAGCCGTAGACGAGTTACTACGACAGTTTCACGAGAGGTTCGAGACATACCCGAAGTTCGCACAGTTTGACGAGGGACTAGAGTTTTACAACGTCGGTGTCAAGAGCTTGTTAGCGAAACACGACGTGGAGTACTTCTCCACGAAGTCTGACAAGAAAGCTGCCATAGTCGAGAGGTTCAACAGGACTCTAAAAACCGCTATGTGGAAATATTTCTATAGCAAGGGAACTCACAAGTGGATAGACGTTCTAGACGGTCTCGTCGAGAACTACAATAACACGAAACACGGTAGCACTCTCGCGAAGCCAGCGGACGTGAACAAGGCTAACGAGAGTCAGGTGTGGACGACACTTTTTGGTAGTGACCTGGGCGAGTTCCCATTACCAAAATACAAGCTCGGTCAAAAGGTGAGAATAAGCAAGTACAAGAGCACGTTCGCGAAGGGCTACGAGGCAAACTTCACTGAAGAGATCTTCTCTGTGAGTAAGGTGGTCCGTGGTGATCCGACCGTCTATGTCCTTAGTGACGAGAGCGGGGAAGACGTCATTGGAAAATTCTACGAAGAAGAGTTGTCAGCCGTGGTGAAAACAGAAGACGCCACGTATCGTGTCGAGAAAATTTTGAAAAGAAAGACTGTCAACAAGAAAAAAATGGTCTTGGTCAAGTGGGCTGGTTACGACGACAAACATAACTCGTGGGTTCCAGAGGGCGAGGTGAAAAATTTGTGAAAAAAAAAAAAACACAAAAAGTACATATTGTAAAAAGGTGCGTAAGAAAAAATAACGTAAAAATCGTATAGGAAGTTTTTTTCAAAAAAAAAAGTTGAAAAAGGAAACATAAAAATTTTTAAAAGTCTCTCACGATCGCGTGACTGTCGGCACATTCCCAGACGACAAAGAGACTTTTAAAAATTTTTTTGAAATGAAAAAAAATTTTCGCTTTGAAAAAAATTTTTCGCCTTTGTCGTCTGGGAATGTACCGCCAAGTGGGGTCGCGCGCGACACGAGCGACGTTACCATCACAACCTCAATAGCGTCCTCTCCGGTCAGTCGAAAATGGATCTCCCGGTGAGCAGAGACAGACTCCACCAACTAAAGTTTAAAGAGGAGAAAGGGAGGACAGCCACGCTGAGAAGAAGGGAGAGAGCCATCAGAAAAAGAGAAGAGATAGACGTTGAGATATCCACGTGCAACGCTGAAATTCAGGAGCACGAACGAAGACTTCAAATGTTTGAAAGTGCGATGGTGAATAACCCGGAGCCAGCAGGTTGGGAAAGAACACCAGGTGGAGAAAGAGGAGCAGCGAGTCCGTAGTTGACTTTGAGTAAAACGAAGCACTCTCACCTTCAGAGGTGATCGAAACTAGCTCTCTTTGAGAGCCTTGCAAAAAAAAAAATGTAATTTTTTAGCGTGTTGTACAGAAAATACAATTTTTTAAAACCTTACGAGTTGCTCGCTAGCGTCTGTTTTTTTAAACGTAGCTCTCATAGCGAGTGTCTCTAGACACTTCGTACGTGTTTTTAACACAAGTCACGGCTACAAGAAAGCTAAAATTCGTAGTGGTTTTTGAGATTTTAGCGGCTTTTTGTTTACGGGACGGGCGCACGTGGTCAGCGGTCGCGACAAGAGTAGAGAGGGGTGGTACCTCTCTAGAAAAAAAAATTTTTTTTTTCAACAAATAAAATGGCAGAGGCTGAAGTCAACGATTTCGAGATGGAAGAGCGGTTTCCCGAATACGATAACTTAGGTATTAACGAGCTCAACGTTGCTCTCGTTGATCTAGACGGTAGGTTACTAGCTGACGATGATCCGCTAGTCACCGAAAGAATTACTTATATCAAGCGTCGTCTCTTAGCAAAAACTGGTGAGAGATTTCTTATCGAGGATAACAACCCGAAGGTAGTTGATGAGAGAGTCAAAACTGACAAGAGACCTATCGTTAGCCGACCAACTCACGACGAGACGAGTTTCGGTGATGACATTAGTCGAGATGTGTTTGTACAGCTAGACAAATACGTGTTAGAAACTCACGATCAAAAACTCAACCCACTCTCAGAGAGTGTTATCGAGCTCAGAAGCCGGACCTCAGTCAGAGACGGCAAAGTGTTTTTTAGAGAGCGACTAAGAAGCGGCAAATTCTCTTCGATTGACAAAATAGTTCTCAACAACGCGTATGACTCCTATGAGAGTAACACAGCTAAGAAAAACGCGACTGCTGTGTCACAGTTCAAACAGCTAGTTAACTCAGCTGTGAATGAAAGTAGAACTGGTGAAGACCTCCCGATGATAGATATAACTCAGCAAAGTCTACCTCAAGACGTGTTTGAAAGACTTAATGATGAAGATCAGCGTGTTGTGATGGGTGTGTTGAGACCAACTAGCACGATGTTACCAGAAAGTAGAGTGGGTGATAGAGGAGCTATCCAACTCACTATTGACGAGTTTGAGGAAAGAGGTTATCGTGCTCGTGAGGAAATTCTGAATAGTACCGACGTTGAGATAGCTGACGAGCTGGCTCGAGAGTCTGCTGACATAGACGTAGTCATCGACGTATTAGAACGTCAACGTGTTGACGAAGAGACTCGCGGCGAACAGGAGAAAGACGTGTCGCGACTCGAGAAACTCAAAAAGTGGATAAAAAAAAATCTCGTAAGCTTGTCGGCGATAGCGATCACCATCGCTGGACTGGTAACGACTATCATAGTTGGAGCGAGATCAGCTATCGTTAAGGGAGCGGGTGTCGTGAAGACGTTCGCGAAAATGGTTAAGAATTTGATAATGAAGCTGGGACCACTCGCGGTGGGAGTTGCAAATTTTGTCTATACACTGTTGAAAGCAGGTGCTAGCATGCTAACATTTCTCGCAAAAAATCTTTGGCTCGTTGTCATCGGAATAGTTTGGATGGTAATAGAGTGGCGGAAATCCAGGAGGTGAATCGAGTTTAAAGTGGAGGTTAGATAAAGAGATAGCGAGATGGGTTTTGAGGGGAAAAAAGTTGGGATCGTCTATGTCTTGTATAACACTAAGAATAACGACACGTATATTGGGAGTACGTTTGGGTCTATCGAACGACGTCTCGCAGGTCACAAGTATAGATCTACGGATGCTTCGCGTCGAAACATGAAGTTATACCACAACATCTCCAAGATTGGTGGTTGGAGAAATATTCGTAGTCTAGTGTTGAGAGAAGAGCTCTGCTCTAGGATCGAACTACGCGAGCTCGAAGGTGCTTGCATCTCGAGATTCTCACCCTTCTTGAACACTAAAGAGACCGGACAATACTTCGACGAGAAGGGAGAGTACGACGTGAAAAAATACCACGGCGATTACCATCGAACCAACAGAGAGAGGATCTTGTCGAGATGGAGAGCCAGAGTCGTCTGTGAGGAATGTGATCGCGAAGTTAGTCATGGTAACCTGGCAAGACACAAGGAGTCCAAAATCCATAACGAACTAGTCAGTCAGTCTAAAGAGTGAACCTTAAACTCATCTAACCAACCAATAAACAGATGTGCTTCCAGCTACTCAAAGTTTTGAGAAGGTATTTCTCTCCACGTCAACGACAACGTGTTGACTCATTTGAAGATATAGTTCTAATAGACGGTGTCTATGACACTGTCCACTGAGCACCTAACTTTTCGTAACTTACAAGTTACGAAATTTTTCACGTTATAATAAATGACTAGCAAAGATTTCTCGCCTCACGCAAAAAAGACTACTATGAGTAGTATCGTTGGTCCACGAACTCGACATGTGGTCACTATGAATCCAAATAGTGTTAGCCCTAACGAAACACTCTATATTAACATTCCAAAACTGAAACCCGACTCTTGTCTGGTGCCAGGAAGTTTGAATATCTTATTCGACTTTAAGAACGTCAACGCTAAGAGCTGGTTTTTGAATAACCTCTCAAAACTCCTTCAGAGTCAGCTTACCATCAAAATGGCTGGTGAAGTCGCCTATGACAATACTGGCGAAGCCACTATCGAAGTCTACAAGGATCTCTGGAAGACGGACATTCAGCGTGAAGAGATGATGGAATTCGGCGTCGCTGGTGAGAACCTGAGGAAACTCATCTCGAAAGATGACAGCGGAGCTGCAAGTGGGAACGCAGCGAAGTTGTCAGACGCACTGGTTCTCAGCGTATTTGGAACTAAGCAGAAAATCTCACTCGATAAGATTATCGGTGACTCTGGTCTGTACGCTCCATACAGCATGAGTAACAATCTTCAGTTTCTCATCAAGTTGCCAGCAGCCACTGACATCATGGTTGCGCAGTCGGGTAGCGCTGTCGCTGGATATACACTCGAGAACTTAGAGTTGGAGTATGAGACCATCGACAACATTGACCTCGCGAGTGATATCACAAACATCTATATGGTCGGTAAGTCACTACCATATGAACACGTCACGCTGATGAAGCGTAGTCCGTGGGCAAAAGGGGCGACTCTCATCAACGAGAACATTAACTTACCACGAAGGAGCATGAAAGCTGTAGTGTTACTGTTCACGAAAGCCACTATCACCGACTCAGAGGAGTTCGTCTACCCGAATATCGATAGTGTGAAAGTCACCATAGAAGGCGTCCCCAACGAGATCTACAGCCAAGGCATTCCGAAGACCCGCTACTACTCAGAAGCAGAACGTCTCTTCGGACAAGAGAACCAGTCCGTCACTCATCGTGAGTTCTTCAAGGACAAGTTCGCGTTGGCCATCGATCTTCGTAGTACTCGAGATCAGAAAGTCCATGGATCTGGCAAAAACATTGTGAACACGCAGTCGGGAATCTTACTTGAGATTACGAAGAAAGTCACATCTACCGACTTGATCTGCCACATATTCGTTCTGTCAGATGGACTACTGAACATCGCATCGGGGAACTTGAAAAGCATTCAGTACTAGAAAAAGTCTCTCTCGAAAAGTAGTTTTCTTATATCGTGTAGTATAAGAAAATTTTAAAAATAAAACATGAACACACCGTTCAACATGCTGATCGTTGGACCCACTTACTGTGGAAAGACTTATTACTTGCTGAAAATGCTAGAGAGTAAGTTCAAAGGAGTGTTTGATCACATCATCTTACTCTGTCCAACTATATTGTGGAACACGACCTATCACGACTGGAAACACTATCACGACAAGGACTTTGTCGTCTTACCAGTGGAACAAGACGGAGTGAATGAGATGTTGAAATACGTCGTGGCCACATACACTGACACGAACACACTAATTATACTAGACGACTGTGCAAGTGGACAAGATGTTAAGAATAGAACTAGCGAGCTCGTGAAACTTGGCTACTCAGGTCGTCACTACGGACTATCCACTATCGTGCTAACGCAGCAGTTGACGAGCATCGCGAAACCTTATCGAGAGAATATCTCAAAAATAACTAGCTTCCACAACACGAACAAGAAGGACATGTTGGAACTCATCAACGACTACTTGAATGGCGCGTCGAAAGATGAAGTGGCTGACATCATGACCAAGTTGCGAACCAAGAAACACTCGTGTCTCGAAATTAACCTTAGGTTTCCATATGGACACGAGATTCTCACCTCAAATAAAGAATGAACCCAGAGGATCTAATTAACAATGCGAGTGAACCGGACACACCTAGCGAAGAGACTTCGAAGACAGATGAGAGTCTCGCGAAAGAGGTAGCTAAGAAGCGAGACGAGCTGTTACTACTAGTCGCTGACGGCGAAGTTAAGAAAACTGAGGCGTACATTCGAAAAGCTAACGCGAAAACCATCTTGAAACTATACGCTGAATACGAAGACGAGGTTCGTGAACGATCCACTGTGTTTCTATGTGACATGTTTCTATCGAAGTTCGCTGACTTGATGGGTGGACTAGACGCTGTTGAAAAACCTGAGGAGATGGAGAAAGAGCTGAAAAGGGATCCCTATCTAGCTAGGGACTTGAAAAGTTTCATGTCGAAGCTGACTCCAATGATACCATTTTTAGGATTGTTATCAGGTGGACTGACTGTGGGAAAGCATGTTTACAACAGCCGGAAGGACCGAGCTCCCGAGGACCACCAAGCTCCCGAGGAATCTGAATAAACAGATGTGCTGCGACAACATGGAGGAGGTTCAAGGTCAGTTTTTCTGCATAGTTTGTGGGGAGGTTGATGACAACCAAGTGATATTACCTCCCACCACCAGCAAAATTAAGAACTCTTCAAAAATTAACACTCACCACCACCGTGAAGAAGAGTGGGAGTGTCGGATGCTGACCGACCAAGAATATATCGATAGACAGGTGACTCGACGAGACGAGCTCGAAAAAGCTTATCACCTCGCCAATCCGGAGATGGTGTGGAGGATAGCTTACAAGAGATATCTCGACTGGTGTTTCAGAACAGAATAGTGTGTGTGCTTCATAACCTTTCGAGGTTATGAAAACCTTGTTACTACTCCTCCACTATTGTTGGGAGCGAAGCAGGTGGAGTATACACCTCGCCATACTTCGTGTCATCATATCGTTCATAGCCAGCCAACACGTCTAACTCGAAGTTGGTGTTCTCTTTTCCAAACTTCAAGCCTATCTTCAGACGACGATGTGTGTTCATAGTGACATCACGAAATAACTGGTCTGTTTGAACGGCTACTTGCTGTCGTTGTCGAGACTTGCAGGGTAAGCATCCCATTTTATCGTCGTCTCACAGTGAAGAACTTTTTCAAAATGGTGTTGATATCTCTAAAAGAGTCTAGTAGGTCACTATCATCGAACTCGTCATTATAACCATCGTAGGCGTTGGAGACTCTTTTTAGTTCGGACCTGACGAGATCATGACTTAACTTCGAACTCCTAACGAAAAACCTACTCATGTAAGATAACCACTCGAGACACTTCGATATCTCAACACTTATGACTCCATCACTTATCACACTAGCTGACGTCATCATGTTCCTCACGTCGTCGAATAGAACGCTAGTCAGTAGAATCTTATCGAAGGTCTCACTAGGCGACAACCTAACATCCTCTCGCTCGAAAAAACATAGACTAGTCACGTCGTCGACTCTCGAGTCATCACGTATCGTCAATCTACTCGTCACATGACTAGCGGTAACACCTCGCTCACCGAATCGACTCTTTCCATACTTATCAACGACGCTTTTCACACTCGGATACATTTCAAAAGTTACCACATCGAGAACAGTCTTTCTAACACAAACTTCTCTACCTCGCTTATAGGCGAATCCCACGAGCATGATGAGTAACGGTCTCAACGCGTGTGATAATCCAGGTAGCTTAGGTAAGCACTCCACGAACGCGAGAGCCGCGTCTATATTCTCCACTCTAAACTTTGGTCTTAAACAACCCAACACGTCTCTTGCGTGGTCAAGATCACCACTTGAGATAGCGTCTTGTAAGGTCACTGTCCATAACTTTATCGCACTTGATTTAAACATGTCTCTCTACACATATATCTCAGACGGACTCAGTGAGAGAGTCGATTTAAAAATGGTTTTGCTTTTGAGCGTGGCGAAAGAATCCTAAGGGGTCTCCAAAACGGAGACCCCTTGTCATACCTTGGAAATAATTTTTGGAACACGTGGTGACGCCATCTTGGAAACAATTTTTGGAACACGTGGCGAACGTCTTTTGGAAACAATTTTTTGGAACACGTGGAGAACGTCTTTTGGAAACAATTTTTGGAACACGTGGCGAACACGTGGTGACGCCATCTTGGAAACAATTTTTGGAACACGTGGTAGCGAGAGTGGTCTTAAAATAGTTTTGTTTGTTGTTTTGGGGAGACGCCATCTTGGATTTACTGGGACAGGGGTGAGAGTTCTGGGACAGTTTTTTGGTCTTGTCCTAGCTCTCTCACTTCCCTACTACTCCTAACGAAAAATAAAAACCAGAAAAAAACAGAAAGGTCCTTTTGAGTCATCCCTTTAGCCTTCACCACTTTGCTCACCCTGCCAAGCCCCGCGATAAGGGACTAACCGCCGGTCGATATTAGCACCCTCGCCCTCAGGCCTTCTGCCGGCGCTTCGCGCCGGGCGAGGGGATAATATTTTGTTAACATAGTTGTCTCCTAGAGTAGACTGCACCAGCGCTCGGATATATATAAATAACAAATAAACCCGCTTTATTGTGAAACTCGCTTCACTAATAGACGTTACGGCTCCCTGTGGCATCACGTTACCCGCCTGGTTCATCACTCGCTATTCAATCCAATAAAAACAGTCCGACGAGCGCGAGCAACAAGTTAATACTACCGTAGACCACAGGCTTCCCAAGCTTGCGGCACTTAATTTTATTATTATTGACTCTTTATTTACGATCTATTTTAATGGATTGCAACGGGAATTCATTCGATTTCGTTAAATCTGTGTAATTTAGTGTGAAATCTGGTGAAGTTGAGGCATTTTGATCGGTTGCGGCACTTTTATCCCCTCGCCCGGCGGCGCGAAGCGCCGTCCAGGGCCGAAGGCCCTGGGGCGAGTGTGCTAATCTCGACGAAATTTTTTCCCGCGCTTTTTTATGCAAGGCGAAGTGAAAGTAGCCTTTATGTCGGAATATATATATATTTGTATGTATGGTAAACGATCCTTTATTGTTGCCGTGGTAACAAAGGAAAATTGGGGTTAGAGAGGGATATTTGGCAGTCTAAGGGGTTAAGTTATAATTATTAGGGTTAGGAATTGTGATTGGGCCGTACGCAATATAAACGGCTTTTTGGTGGTTACATTTGGCATTTAAATTTAAATTGACGTCAGCGCGACAAACGTACCTTTACGCCGCCGCCCCCCCCCGAAAACCGAAAGCGTTTTTTTTAATGGGGGGGGGGGGCGGCTTTGGGTTTTCGGAGCGGGCGGGCGGCGTACAAGAAGTTGCAGAACCTCTGGACTAAAGCATCAAATTATACAGACTTTATCAGATGATTTCAAGCCGTAATTGTAGACTGCAGTGTTGACGGGCAAGAACAGACACAAATAAAGGTAAAGAAATTAATAATTTCTCAAATAATGGATAATAATAGTACACTGCGAGTCTGTGTTGAGCAATTAATTTGCCTTTTCTGCATAGTTTTTTTGGTTAGGGTTAGTAATTTGGCTAGATTTAGGGTTAGGTTTAGGGTTTTGATGATATTAGGTTAGCATTTCGTCGTACGGCATGCAAATTTTGAAACATTTACATATTCAGATGTTTAGAAATATATTGTAATTAGCATAGCATGACCAGTAAAGTTTTACTAACTTCTCGAGTGCCATTATAACTCGATAATCACACAAGATAAAGTTTTTTATTCCTTTTATAAAATAACACCATTAAATTATAAACACTAAAGCCATGAAAAATGCAGATTTAACTGTTATAAGCGGCGTTGCTATGTGCGTTGCTAGGAAACATGTTAGCGATTTTAGCGATGAAAATGTATTCAACGTTGCAGTTAAAACATTCTCTTGTGTCAGTACCTTGATTAGTCTTGTATCCAGGTATTCTTTGACTTCCTTTTGTGATTTACACTACGTCAAAAACGACAAAATCTACGCGAGGAACACGTCAGCTTAGCTATGCTTTAATATTGACTTATAATGACACGGTTTTTTATCTCAATTCGCTCATTTACTTCCGATTATTTTATAATGCTAACAAGCAGGTGAAGTGCACCCTTGATCAATGTGGTGATAATGTGATATAATTTACTGTAATGCATTGCATCAATGACAATGTTGTGCTTTTAATTTTTGTATGGGCATAAATGCATTTGTACATTTGAGTAGTGTAAACATGCATTGTACAGGTTTATAGACCTACACATGTTGTCCTTGGAATAGAACTGCATATGCAATGCCGCTTTTATATATATTTAAGCTACTCTTGTTGAAGTGCTTTCTGAAGGATTTATAACATTTCTTACAAACAAACAATCAAATGTAAAATTAATATAATATGTGTGATCACTCGAACTAAAAGTATTACCTTCATCAACAAATCTGGCAACACAGTAATTGGGCATGCACCACAAGAGCATTTATATGTGCATTTTTTTAAATTGGGGCAATAAAATATGATTCTGGACATATAAATTAAACAGCTTTATTCCCATGGAACTGAACCTGAGAGACTTTTTTTGAATATCATCATCTTGTAATCTGTTATAAATAGGGTTTCACTTTTGTAACTAATGTGTCATTTTGATAAAGGAGCCAGGGTCCTGATACATTAAAAACTAAGCAAATGTATTTAGAGTTTTTTTTGAAGGTGCGGTATATAATGTTTATAAACCTGAACAGAAGAAGATATATGCGTTGTAGAATCTGTTTATATGCCCTGGGATTATACAACTTACTTCCAAAGGGGTTTTGAGTGGGAGAGATTATAAACGGTATAGAAAAATGTTTCAAAATGCATAACAGGCAAACTGTTGGCACTTTTTTACTCAAGTTTTTGCTTAATAATAATAGTAACAAATAATGTTGCAACTTAGTAATAGTAACAAATATTAACTAGAATTTATAATAATGTGAAAAATGATGCCCTGTATTATATATAGCAAAACCTGCTAGACACGTTATGTAGCAGCCTCAAAATGATTAATTGTCAGTAGTGAGATACTTTTTGTACACTTTTTGAGTTTTGAGTGCTTTGATTGACATTTTCAGTAAGTTATTATACAGTGTGACATCACAGTGAGGATCCGGCCTTTACATATCAAACAAATCTTAATCAGTGCAGGTTGATATAATTGCACCCAAAAAAGTAAACACTTTGTGTTATTTAGTTATTTAGTTTGATTTCTAATTATGAAACAATGAAATTCAGAACAACACAAGCTTAATAGTTTAAAGGCTCTCAGAGATAGGTAAATCAATGGGTTATCGATTTTTAAGTAAAATAACTAAGGACTACGCTATTACGGCGGGCGAGGGGTTGTTGCGTACACTAATTTCTAGTTATTATGATATTTGAGTACTTTATGTACGATCTATTTTAATGGACTTGCAACGGGAATCATTCGATTTCGTTAAAATGCTAGAATATTGCCATAAATTAAGAAATAAAGTTCACTTTATTTCTTATGAAGTCGTCGTTGTTTCCAACATGGCCAGATACCGAACTTGCTGTAAATGCCTCAATTGCGCCAGATTTCACACCAAATTACACAGAAACGACAACTACGACTTCATAAGAAATAAAGTGAACTTTATTTCTTAATTTATGGCAATATTCTAGCATTTTAACGAAATCGAATGATTCCCGTTGCAAGTCCATTAAAATAGATCGTACATAAAGTACTCAAATATCATAATAATAAAAGTGCCGCAACCGATCAAAATGCCTCAACTGCGCCAGATTTCACACTTAAATTACACAGATTTAACGAAATCGAATGAATTCCCGTTGCAAGTCCATTAAAATAGATCGTAAATAAAGAGTCAATAATAATAAAAGTGCCGCAAGCTTGGGAAGCCTGTGCGTAGACTTGCAATCTGCAGTATGATTTGTCGATTTATCATAGTAAATTAATATGATCATGGCCCACAGGCAGTGAAAGGTAGCGAGACTCCAAATATATACATACTCCAATTTAAAAGCTCTTGTTATATGACTGTGTTTCTGGAGCATTCTAACTCGCACAATTAATTCCACAAACAAGTAATTTACGCCGGATCAGTACGCGCGCCGATGCATGGTCACATATATGAATTATATCTTCGAATGCTGATAATTCTGACACTAGTACTATTGGGAACTAATAGTGCCACCAGGCATCAACAACACGACAAGACATGCTTTGTGTCTGTCATGCAATATTTTAAATCACACTGAAATGATAAAAGCTCTTGTTATGACTGTGTTTCTGGAGCATTCTGACTCGCACTTTTAATTCAACACTAAGTAATTTACGCCGGATATACGCGCGTCGATGTATGGTCGCAGATACTGAATTCTGACACTATTGGGAACTAATGCAACACTAGACAGGCATTCTGGAATTCCGCGATGCCGCGATTTCACGGAATCGACCAAAAATCGTGGAATTTCGCGGAATTTGGTCAAGATCGCGGAATTTCAATTTTGGCACATCGTTTTCAATTTTTTTTCCCTGAATTTACAAAATATTTGATACTCTACATGTACTCTGGCACAAAGCAACGTTCACTAATGTCTTGTTACGCCTGTAAAATTACTTTTTGCTTTGAAACAAAAATGTTTTATCAAAATGAAAGTACTTCCGGTCCGTTTCACTTCCGTTTCCACGTATTGTATTTAAATTCCAGGAAAAAAATTGCGAAATTTAAAAGCGAAAGTAAGCATTGTAGATGGATAAATTTGTTGTAAAGAAAGTGTCAGAAGTTCCACATCCAAAGGAAAAATCACATCTTTCTGTAAATATAGATGCAAAACAGCGAGCAAGTAAATATCCTTCAGGTACTTTAGTCACACACTTTGATCAAAGCATACTGTGAACACAGAAACTTTGATCGTGTAAACCGGCCTATAATATAAGACACATTACACAATGTTTATAAATTTATGTAGGACAATTACAGTAAGTAAAGAATGATTGAGTTTTGTTATTAAAAAAAAAACATTTTAACTTGTTTCCAGGCTTATTGCATGTGTTAAAGAATGTTTTTGATCGTTTTAATTTCCGCGGAATTTCCCATTTTGGCCGCGGAATTTCCCATTTTGGTCGCGGAATTTGGATTTATAGCCGCGGAATTGACTTCAAAAGTTCCGCGGAATTCACGATTTTTTTCCGCGGAATTCCAGAATGCCTGACTAGAGGGAAGATCAATCTTGGATTGGGCCACAAGTAATGTTCTAAATTCGGAAGACATTATCAGAGAGGCGGCCAAATTGTGTATGTTGACGGCAAGGATCGAGAATTGCCTCGTCACAGAGTGGGGAACCTAAAGAAGAAGTCTAAAGATTCGTATAAGGCCAGTCAAGTGCTTTCACGTTTAAAACAAGAAAAGGGCCGTTTCAACAACACGACAAGACATGCTTTGTGTCTGTCATGCAATATTTTAAATCATGCTGAAAAGAGAAAATATCTCGCGTTCGAAGTAAAGATGTTCTTCAGCAGTTTAAAATATATTTTGGTCTTACTGTCTACGCAACACTGTCTACGCAACATTCTACTTTTTTACTATTCTCGGATATTCTATCGCTGCGATATGCCTAACCTTAAGTAGTTTCGTCAAGGACTCCATCACGAAATGGTAAGTAATTTGCTTCCTTTTTTACCGTCGATCGGTAACCATGACCTTACTTATTTTATCTAAGACCCATTTTTCCAGTCGTATTACTTTAAATTTTAAAGGTCATGCTCTGATGGACGCCTAGGCTCGAAACGTTAGTATTTCGTTACTAAAAATCTTGGCAGTTTACCACCTTTTCACTTTGCAATTTATCATTTACACTCGTTTTTAATAACGACGCACATGACAGCCATACATGTGGTTGAAGTAATAATCAATAATATATCATACAATAAAGAATGTAGTTTGACCACCTCAGACAAAACACTCTTAAAATAATATATAAATCACCGTTTGCCGACACAATAGCGTCCAGAATACTCATTGAATAGAATAAAAATGATTCATTTCATTTGCTTTCGTGTTCTTACGATCGGGCGAGATCGGTATCCGAAGTGTACGGTCGCCAATACTCTCATGTGTCGACCGCAACATCACCGCAACCGAACCGCAATCTAACTGCAACCGAACCGCAAACGAACCGCAACCGCAGTGTTAGGTTAATTCTAGGCAGTACTGTAGATTACATTATATAGTAACTAGAAATACGAATTCGCAATAATCCCCTCGCCCGCCTTTTCTACCACCCCCCCCCCCCCCCCCCCCCCCCCCCCCCCCCCCAACGGAAATTTATCCATCCATGGTGCCCAGACCTCGCACGCCGTGGCCGTGCATTTGTGTTTTGCAAAAATTCACAATTTGCAAAAGCCCGTTTCGTCGAAGAAATGTTTGAACGTTATCTCGGCCAATATTTAACCGATTTAAACTCTGAAAACAGATTTGGAATTAGCGAGTCAACATGCATAACATATGTGTTTACTATATTACGAGAACGTGAGTAGCCTTCGTAAAAACGGTTTATGTACTTAGAAATTAGTCGGCTTGGTCGGCTATATTAGCCGGTCACTTCGTCGTATATTATTTTGAATATCTCGATCAATATATAACCGTTTTCAATTCTGAAAACAGATTTGGAATTAGCCAGTCAAAATACATAACATATGTGTCTACTATATTACGAGAACGTGAATACCCTTCGTAAAAATGGTTTATGAACTTAGAAATTAGTCGGCTTGGTCGGCTATATTAGCTAGCCGGTCACTTCGTCGTATATTATTTTGAATATCTCGATCAATATATAACCGTTTTCAATTCTGAAAACAGATTTGGAATTAGCGAGTCAAAATACATAACATATGTGTCTACTATATTACGAGAACGTGAATACCCTTCGTAAAAATGGTTTATGTACTTAGAAATTAGCCGTCGGCTTGGTCGGCTATATTAGCCGGTCACTTCGTCGTATATTATTTTGAATATCTCGATCAATATATAACCGTTTTCAATTCTGAAAACAGATTTGGAATTAGCGAGTCAAAATACATACTCGGATTTCTATTTGCTCAAAAACTATGTCTCTTTTTGAAAAAACCCTTTGAATCATGTGACGGTTCAATTTAAATATTAATTCAAATGCTGAGAATCTAGTTACCAGGACCAAATTTTCCGATGTCGCGCGGACGACCGTTGGTGCATATACAAATAAACTCGATTCGAGATCAGGACCCGCTAACATCTCGTGATAAGGGACTAAACGCCGGTCGATATTAGCGCCCTCAGGGCGGGCGAGGGGATAAAACAATGGCAGGGTGACCGCAACAGCATAGCTAATTACTGCGGACCCAGAATTTAAAAGTATATTTACAAACAATAATGATAAATAATTACTGTTAATTTAATAATAATACACAACAACTGTAGCTCAGGAGGGCCGCAATACTCCATTTCTACACCACGCCATGATTAGTTTATGATCAATAACTCATCATCAGATGGTAAGGATCTCGAGATAACCAAACCCAAGCGCAGAAACACACCATTGCCGCCCCCCGGATCCACAGCCGTTCTGTGTTTGATTAGTCTAATATTAAAAACAACAAGTGATGGTACTATCATCGTTATACTTGTTAACAGTGTTGTTGATTATATGAGAAAGGAACGAATTGCGTTTTAGTGTAAAAATTAGCTTTTTAAGATTATTTTGGAAACCAGCTTCGGTGTTGTTTATTTTGCGAGCCCTGTAAACGTTTTCTTGTAAAATATCGAAGTCGTGCATTTATTGCCGGAAGTTTTGGTGAGTAAAATATCAAGAAAAGGTAGTTTTCCATTTATTTCTTTTTCAAAAGTGAATTTAATATTTGTATATGTTGTGAGTTCAAATGAGTGAAAAAGACAGTATCATTCTCATTATGAAATACACAAAATGTGTCATGTACGTGTCTGCGGTAAAATAAAACATCGAGGCCATCATAATTGTTAAGCCATTCACGTTCATAAAAACCCATAAAAATATTCGCAAGTATCGCTAATGGCGAGCCCATAGCAACTCCATCAATTTGGTCGTAAAATACACCATCGAATAAGAAATGTGTTTGTGATGTGGCAATTAAAAATAATTCTTTTTATTGAAAATTTGGAATTATTGTCAAAAGCAAGGTTAATATAGCAATATCTATGGTTTCGAGTAAAGGAATGTTAGTGAAAAGGCTTTCAACGTCAAACGAAATAAAAAACTTATTACTAAAATCAAAGGTTTGAAATTCCTCAACAAAAGAAAAATAATCCTTAGAAGTGTAATCATTGGGTACAAGAGGATTTAGAACAGAGCATATTAAGTACTTAGCTAGGTTATAATTATAAGCGTTAATTGAAGAAACAATTGGCGTAAGAGGTGGAGCTTGATTAGGTTCACGGTGTATGTTTATGTAACTTAGGTAAGCCATAAAACCTGGCCGGTTGTGAATCTTTAGGATAGATGTTACGAAAATTAGTGTAATTTAACGAGCCCTTGTTCTTTAGTTTTCTAAGAAAAGGTTTAGCTTCTCTATAAATATTGTAAAGTCCTTATCTAAACGTTCAAATTTAGACTAATTGTCAATAATTTTGAGACGAGTTCTTGCATACCTGTCTGTCTATTATGACATATTTCACGAGAAAACATGATATTTCACAAGAAAACGTATACCGGTCTTCTGACGAATTTCTTCAGTTTTACGCCACCCACTTATAAAACCGGATTAATAAGAACATTAATTGATAGGGCTCGCAAAATAAACAACACCGATGGTTTCCAAATTTATCTTAAAAAGCTAATTTTTACACTAAAACGCAATTCGTTCCCTTCTGGTATAATCAACAACACTGTTAAAGTGCCCCTAACCTCAAAATTTTTTATTGTCTTATTCGGAAGAACTTTTAAAATGATAAAGTAACTTCTTTTGAAGATTTTCACTTCTTCGCTTTCTTTGTGAGATATATCAGTTTGTTTGATATGCAAATATCTGGAATTTCTTCACAAATGCATAATGAGTTATCAGAGAATGTTATATATCTTTGCGTTCATGAAATAAAAACACTAAAGTGTGAATAGCACGTGTGTGCGTTTCTCCCACAACACCAAACTTCTTGATTTTAAAGGATTTCGTTCGAGAATGAAAGAGATATACACATTTCTCCAATAAGTCATTATGCATGTGTGACGAAATTCCAGACATTTGTATATCAAACAAACTGATATATCTCAAAAAGAAAGCGAAGAAACGAAAATCTTCAAAAGAAGTTACTTTATATTATTTACTTTATATTATCTTCCTGGGAATTTACAGACCTCCAAAAAATTCTGGAGCAGCCAACGTGACCTGCGATTATTTGGAATTAGTGGAAGAACAACTGAATGACATATGTATGTGGGCCTCTATTCAGAAACAGACACTTATTATAACAGGGGATCGGACTTGAATATGAATAGGCTAAAACCAGAATGTAAAGAAGGGAAAATTCTACAGGATCTAGAAGAAGTTCATAGTATGCGATGTATGATTACGGAAGCAACGAGGATCACGCCAACATCAGAGACTCTTCTAGATATTTTATTGACGAACAAACCCGCAATGTTTAAAAGATGCGGAACTTTTAACCCTGAGATTAGTGATCACAATCTTGTTTACGGTATCTTGTCAGAATAAGTCAATCGGTACAAGCCAAAGACTATTGTGTTCAGAAGTACAAAGAATTTGGACGTAAAGAAATTCAATGAGGATGTAGCTAAAGCTCCATGGTTTGTAGGAGAAACACTCAATACACCAGATGAGCAATATGACAACTGGGAAACTCTACTAGTAACGATCATGGACGAACATCTCCCGCAAAAAAAGATGAGAGTGAGGAAGAAAGATGTGCCGTATATGACAGCTGAGTGGAAACAGGCAATTAAAAACAAAAGAAAATATGCTCAAGCTTATGCAAAACTACGATCACCTGAAAACTGGGAAAACAAAAGAAAGTGGAGAAACCTCGCCACAAAGGAGAGAAGAAAGGTTATTAAAGAGTATTGGGGTAGAAAAGCAGAAGAGATGAAAACAAAACCAAAATAATTCTTCCAAACTTTTAATCCCTTTTTAGGTAAAAAGAGCAGAGATGAGACGAATGTTAACATCCTCCATTGCAGTCCGTTCGGTGTGATCCCGTAGAAGAACCAACCAGGCAAGTGGCGCCTCATCTTGGACTTGTCAACGCCCGAACCTTCCAAAGAGCCTTCCAAAGAGCTAAAGAGCCCTTCTCCCTCCGATACATTTCCGTAGACACGGCGATTCGGGTCTTAATGGAATTGGGCCCCGGAGCCTTAATGGCAAAATTTGATGGCCACATCTTATCGGAACATCCCCATACATCCTGACGACCGGTATCTTCTGGGGATGAAGTGGCCCAACCGCTACTACATCGATCTCACCCTTCCGTTTTGTCTACGTTCAGCCCCTTTTATTTTTGACTCGGTGGCCTCCATGGTAGAATGGACTCTCCGCAACCGCTAGAATGTCCGTTTGTTGTTCCATTATATTGATGACTTTCTGACACTCGCCCCAGGTATCTCTTTTGGAATGCGCCGCTAACGTAGAGATCGCTCGCACGATTTTTCACCGGTTCGGGCTCCCACTGAACCCCACCAAGTGCGAAGGTCCCACTACTCGGCTGGTATTTTTGGGGGATAGAGCTCGATTCGGTTGCGCAAATGGCCCTTCTTCCCGAAGACAACTTTTTCCTCTACAAAGGCGCTGCTTATCCACTGGCACGCGAAACGGTGGTGTTCACGCACCGAGCTCGAGTCCTTGATTGGTACCCTCCATCACGTGTGTAAGGTCATTCCGCCTGGCCAGTCCTTCCTTCGCCGCATGATCAATCTTCTTGGCGCCTTCCGGTCTCTGCAGCATCCGATCCGCCTCAATGTCGAATTCCGTCGCGATCTCGCGTAGTGGATTTGGCGCGGTTTGGCACAACGCCCGATTCGCGGAAAAATGGCCGCCGGTACTCACTTCAGCCTCCATCGCCGTGTTGGAAATTTTCCCTATCGTGGTGTCGGCCCATCTGTGGGGCTATTGCTGGAGGCGGCGATCAGTGCAGTTCCTGTGCGCCAATGCGGCCGTCGTAGGTATCGTCAACTCGGGGTCCTCTCGCGATCGAGCATCCATGCATCTCATGCGCCGTCTCACTCTGGTGGCATGCCATCACAATTTTTCTTTTTCCGCGAGACACGTCCCGGACCGCAGCAACGCGGCGGCTGATGCGCTTTCCCGTTTTCACTTTCAGGACTTTCACCGTCTTCGTCCGGCAGCCGACCCCTTACCCACCATCCTTCCTCCGTCTCTCGTTCCATCACTCCTCACCACGCCCTAGAAGACCAATGATGGCAATTGTTGGCGCACGGCTTCGCGGCAAATTCTCGGCGCACGTATGCTACTGGCCAGCGCAAGTTTTGGACCTTGCCAGTTGTTTCCGTCTTTGTGGTCATCGACCCCTCTTCCGGCTTCCGAGTACCTTTTAATGATGTTTGTTTCATGGCTCGCGCAGTCCGTTGCTGCGTCGTCCATTTCCGTGTATCCGGCGGCGGTGAGGTCCCTCCACATCGATGCTGGCCTGCTGACCCCACAGCGGACGCCCCTCGGTTACGCCGGGTGCTTCGTGGAATCCAACGGACTCGATCTCGTGCTCGGCCGCGTCGTCGACCTATCACCAAACCAATTCTCGACAGCATCCACATCACCTTGGCAACAGCTATTCCAGCAGCGGACGCCGCTATGTTTTGTTCTTTTTTCGGGTTCTTGCGCGTTAGCGAATTTACGGCAGGGTCGTCCATCGATCCGGCTAGACAATTGTGTCTGGCCGATGTCGAGATCATCGATGGCTCACTACCACCTGCCATTCGTCTCCGTATCAAAGCGTCCAACACGGACGCATTAGGGGTTGGCTGTTACATACGTCGGTCGTTCCTCGCGTACGATTTGTCCGGTGCAGGCAGTCCTCGCGTATCTGGCACACCGAGGCTCTGACCCGGGCCCCTTCTTCCATTGGAACGATCATGGTTCACCTCTGACGCCGGTTCAGCTTAATTTTTACCTGCGCGACATTCTGACCCGTGCCGGGTGTCATGGCAATTACTCTAGCCACAGCTTCGGGATGAACTTACTCGGGGAGCAGCGTGGTTGTATAAAGCAACATCTCATTCAGACTTTGGGTCGATGGTCAAGTTCGGCGTATTTACGTTACATTTGCACGTCCCCCGAAACGCTCGCCCATGTGATATCGCTGCTCTGAGGGTTTGGAGTCAGTAATTGGGAGCAGGTATCAACGGTAACCTTCTTCTCCAACCCCTCAAGTTGAGGTTACTATTGGAGGATGTACCGTTGATTCGGGCAACGTTGATCGTCATAGGGGCCAGCGAGAGGTCCTCGCAGGTTGCCATCCTCGCTCGTCGTAGGTGGCGTATTAGCTACTGACTCCATCCCTCCGTTCTGCTACCGGCCAACGTAGAGATCTATTAATAGTAACGTAATTATTGTAGGGTGTTCAATATCACTTAACTAGTGGGTTCAGTTGAACACCGATAAATAATCGTTAAATGTATTTATTATGCATAATAAAAGAAGTTAACGAGACTTATCGGGGTACGTCACCTTATATTTTTTTAATATATATTTTTTTAATAAGATTTAATATCAAATTGGATTTTGCAACCTAAAGCGGTTGAAATACATCCATAAACATAACTGCTTGCTTAGCTATTTCATGTAAAATACAAGTTATTATAGTAGAAATATTAAAAATTCTCAAATCTATAAAATATACATATAAAAACCTAGGTACTGAGAGTATTAAATCGTTCAACAGACGACGGAATAAACGAGTTTTTAAAACGATTTGTAGCTAGTGCATTTGATTGGTGCAAGTTTCTTTGGAGCACGTAGGTCATATTTAGGGTTTACAGCAATCTCCACCAGACCTGTTAGCGGACTAGACTCTGGGACAACTTTATTTTTGAAGAATGCCGAGCACAGTTGTTCACGTCTTGATCATGCAAAGCTGGGATGTTACAGACCACTAGTGCGTCGAAGTAAGATAATGATTCCTTTCAATATCTTTTGATAGATATTCTGGGATGTTGAAATGCCAAATTTGGTTACAGTATTCCAATATTGGTCTTATACACGTTGTATACACTGAAATTAACGTTTTCGTATCAGCCTTCGCTCTTTTTAAAAGTCGAAACATATAGAGACGTCTCGAAGATTTTTTTACGATATATGCGACGTGTTCATTCCACTTGAGGTCACTGCTAAGCATTAGGCCCAATAGTTTTGCAGACTTTACGTGTTCAACAAGGTAGTCGTTTACGGTCAGTTGTTGAAAGATAGGTTCCTTTTTCAAAAAACAGATTAGAATTTCCTTACACTTCTGGGCATTTAAAACCATATTTTCTTCACACCACAAATTTATTCCATCTAGGGTAATTTGCACGACTGATTGATCGTTTACAGCAACCGTCTCCGAAAAAGTGGTGTCATCTACATATTTCCACCGGCTTTCCCAGTCCTTTAACAGGTCATTGATCATTATCATAAGCAATATAGGGCCCAGAACAGTTCCCTGAGGGACGCCACCGTTTACTTGTTGGTAGCTGGAGGTAGAATTTCCAACCTTCACACGCTGCCATCTGTCGGTCAGGAAACTTCTTACCCACTCTATCAAGGTAGGGTCGATGGCCATATCCTTCATCTTTCTTAACAGAATGTTATGGTTTATTCGATCGAAGGCCTTGCTGAAGTCTAAGAGTAAAACACGAACACACAGGTCGCGCTGATCAGTGACCTTGTATAGATGGTGGACTGAGACCATGTGTTGTTGACAGTCCAGGTAATGATCCGAACTGGTTAGGGTCAATCAGTTGTCTAATTTGTGAAATGACCCATTTAGCAACAAAGCGCTCCATTGTTTTTGAGAGAACTGCTGTTAATGATATGGGCCCGCCGTAAGTCCTTTTCCAAGTCTTTTACTGGATTTATTTTTGGAACTGGTATAATATCAGCTAATTTCCAAACATCTGGAACTGACCTTTCTTGGATCGAAGCGTTAAAAATTAAAGCAACTGGTGAAGAAAGTTCCATTGCAAAGTCCTTTAAAATCCATGTGGGTAAATTATCTGGCCCCGACGCCTTTTCGCGCTTTAAGTTAGATAACTGTATGTAGACTTCTTCAGGAGAAATCTAATATTTCAGAGCAATTTCTTCAGCAGATTCATGATCCAATTCATTGTTCTCTAGGGGGGGTCAGTGGGTAGACTATTATTAATGGTCAGGAACATACAGTTAATTCTAGTAGCTAATTCTATGGAGTTGATTTCTGTACGTATCTGCTTCGATCACACTTAGTAAGGGCTTTTTAGAAGAAATGCCAGCGAGCTGTTTGATGGATTTCCACCACGAACCTGCGTCATCTCCATTCTTCACTTTTTTTTCAAAATAGGAACTTCTATATTTATTATTCTATATTAATAGGAACTATATAGGGGGTCAATCGATAATCTTTATTTAAAAACATGGTATCACTTCATAAAACATGCTCTTCCAGTGAGCCGTGTACACTTTAAAATAATTACAAATGTATAAACCTAACTACAATTTTAAAATTTTGTTTCATAATAATACCTAATGACTAATAACCTAACTACGATTTAAAAAGCTTTTAAAAGATCTAATATCGCCATGACTTCTTATATCTCTCGATAGACTATTCCAGAGAACCGCCCCCTGATAATGAAAGCTGTTTTTGCCAGCTTCAGTATATGGTCTCGGAACATAAACATTATACTCTGAGTTTCTCAGGTTATAGAAATGTACAGAAGATATGTCTTATTTGAAATTGATGTGTGAGATGTCTTATTTTATGTCGGCTTGCTATAATCATATATTTAGTTTTCAAGGTATTTAGACTTAGTTTGTTGGCTTGTCGTATGTATTTCACACATATCGTGATTCATAGTAAGACTAGTTTCAATAGTAAGACTAGTGTCATCTGCATACATTCGTACTTTAGAAAATAGATCACAAGATGGCAAATCGTTAAAAGTAACGGCCAATTAAGTATCGAACCTTGTGGAATTCCACAGGTGATAGTACAACTATCCGACAGGACACCGTTCACAAATGTCTTTTGTTTACGTTCTTTTAAATAGGAAGTAAACCATAATAAACTTGATTGACAGACCCCATATAATTTTAGTTTGTGTAACAAAATTTGATTCCATCAAGACCACATGCTTTATTTAGTGGTAGAGTATTTATTCGTTTGATACCCGAGATATATTGAAGGAATGCTCAGTAGGGTTGATGTACTCTGTGAAGTCCCGGCTTGATTGTGGTATTTGAGAGGATAATTTAGGTCCAATATCGGTAAAGTGTGAATTCAGGGCATTACTTATCTCTTTTGGTGATGTACTATTTTTATTATCATAATTAATATTATTAATAAAAGTTGATTTGGGGTTTTTACCTAGTATATCATTAACCCCCCTCCATGTTTTCTTAATATTTTTATGATTCTCATTAAAGTATGAGTTGTAATATCGTATTTTGGCCGATTTGATGTTTTCATTAACTTTGTTTCTAATAACTTTATAATCTAGAAAAGCTTTCTCTGTTTTGAGTCGATTTGCTATTTTTTTATAGTCTATCTCTTTCAAACATCATTTTTTTTCAAATCTGAGGTTAACCATGGTGCTGGCTTATTTCGAACCTTTTTGCGTTTCAGATGAGCATGGTGATTACAAACGGAGAGGAAACTTTCCTTCCAGATTTCCCATGCAGAGTTTGGATCATTTTGATATCCAATATTTCCCCATGGGATTAACATAAGGTCTTCTCTAAATTTATCACAGTCTAAATTTTTGTATTGTCTTGATACTATTATTTTAGGACTGGATTTGAAAGATGGTAATTTTAGTATAGCATATATAAGATTGTGATCACTAATGGCTATATCTGAAGTTCCACAATGAGTAAATTTTGTGGAATCATTAGTCAAAAATAGATCTATAGTATACAACGCGCCTCATAATTGACTATATAGGCTACATTATATTATTGCTGTGACCGCATATGCTACGGAGTACTGATCTTCAAATAAATACCAGGACTCCGAAATCCTAAAAGAACTTCACATGTTATTATTACTGGTCAAGAAACGAGGACTAATTCGTATTACCTGTACCGTATGCTTCAGTGTATGGACGAGGCAGTTGGGAGAGTGAGTGACTTAAAATATCTTTTCCAAATTTTAAAATTGTATAAAAATGGTAGAGATGCCGATAATTTTCATTTTACCATGAATAATAAAGTACTTTTAGAAAGATGTCCGTGTTATTCCAAGGCATGTTTAAAAATATACGGAAATCACTGCGCGAAATATATTGCGTTTAGAAGCCAATACTAGCGATTTTTGTTCCGGTCAGCGGCAAGCAATCGTCTTCTGGACGATCTTTTTTAGTATCCGCGAGAGATGCCTATATTATGATATACATCATAGAAGTTGATAGAACTGCATGCTAACTCCAAAACAACTTAGATCCTAACCCTAACTCCCCGCACAATGGGTTTTCTAACCCTAACACCCGTGATACAGGAAATATAAGTAAAAATCCTATTACTAACCTTACTACTATCAACGGATCATCAAGAAGACGATTGCTTGCCGCTGACCGGGATAAATGGCGTGCTCATCCTCCCTCTCCGCCCGTGATGTAACTTTTCAGCCGTTGCTCACGTTGTAAGCAATAAATTACTGGCGTTGTAATAGCATTGTGACCAGTAAGTTTTTGGATTGTAACCAACTCCCCGCCTAATGAGTTTTCTAACGCTAACCCCCCCGACCCTGTTTCATCCACTCCCCTACTTGGGGTCCTAAATTAGTAGATTGGTGAGAGAGACTAAGCATATCATGTGGGACTAGTAATTGTTAACTCAAATATTTGATAAGACTATAAGCACGAGCATTTTCCCTACAGACTGGAAGCTAGCGAAAGTTACTCCAATTTTTAAGAAAGGTGAAAAAGACGATATGAACAACTATCGACCAATATCTGTTATTTCGGTAGTTGCAAAGATTTTTGAAAAGTTGACTTTTGAGCAGTTGTATGAGTATCTGAACAACAACAATCTAATATCTGCGTCTCAATCTGGTTTTCGAACATTGCATAGTACATTAACTGCCCTAATAGAAGCCATGGACAATTGGTCAATCAATATAGATAATGGTCTTCTTAACGGAGTAATTTTTATTGATCTTAAAAAAGCATTTGATACTATTGATCACGCCATTCTTCTACGGAAGTTACAAATTTATGGTGTTGATCAAAATGGCTGGGTGAAGTTTCATATAAATCCTGAAATGACGTCACACAGACTATCGGTAGTAAAATTCTAAATTAGAATCAACTGTTATTTCTAAAATAAAGCATTATATCGTAATAGTTAGTATTACTATTAGGATTAGGGTTAGGATTACGGTAAGGTTTAACGTCAGCCCAATATCTCCTCGACTATAAGGCGGGTAGTAGATCTAGTCTAGATCTGATCTGTCCCTTCTTGCTCATAACGTCAGTAAATTTCGAAGGAAATCTTGAGAGATTTTAAAGAAATCGTATACCGTGGCGTTATTCGAAATCCAGGGCGCATCATCCAGCCGGGTATATATTTGGTTCATCCAGCCGGGTATATATTTGGAATATCACTTACGTCGGAATTCCGACAGAAAAAGCGGTGGGCCCAAAGTGCTGTGTTCAAAAGTGGAGAGCAGGGTTTGGCAGTGCAAATGTTCACGCACGGAAAGACCAGAATGCACGAGAGAACCTCTACCACGTGGTCTGATGTACGCCATTATGAGAAATGGCTCTTGTGAGATTTATTATCACCCTCGCGAGAGATTACTATAAGCGGCTTTTAGTCAATCAGAGCGCATATTTTCAAAACGTAAAATTAAGATCGAATAACAAAACGACGTGTTATGCTGACGAGTTCGTCGGCGATGACAGACTGCCTGTGCATGCACTGCTTTTAGCTAGCTAAATTCGATTGAAATGTTAATTAATTATCTAACTAGAAATACGTTCCACAATAATACCCTTCATAAAAACCTCTTTATGCAGTACGGTTCTTCAATTCGTCAGATCACAAATCGCCGATGGCCGCCCTTCACAACATTCGACATTGCCCAAATATTGTCCGATTTAAACGGATCACCAAAACGACTTTTTACTTCCTTATAAGGAGTGGACCTTGCCGCGGCGAGATTATCACTCCTCGCTTCGCTCGGTCGCGACCTCGCTTGCGAGGGGATAAATGTATGGATACGAACTATTCATGAGAAATGGATCCCTGCCGTGGCGAGATTATGATTTGGTTGGTTTTCACCGCTATTATCAGAAAATAATCCCAACAGATACTAATAACTCCATTAATAATACTCCATTACCTTTCGGTGTTTTGAACTCTATAGCAAAACCATTATATCTCTTGTGTAGTTGTGGAACTATCAAGTCTGGTTGCCCACCACTGTAACCTTTCTTCCATCCATCTATTCTTTTAGTAGATGTGTCTTGGTACTCACCCAACCCTGGGATGACTATTGTTGGATGGTACTCTCTAATGTACTTCACAATGTCGTAGTGTAAATCTGTCTCATTCATAATCGATAGTTGGTTATGTTGTGTGTACTGTCCCGTCTTTCTAATAGATGGTAGGACTTCTGAGAACACCCAGTTTTGAAACTTCTTGGCTGACTCGAGTTTCGATGAGAAGACTAGAGAGTAAACTCCTGGCTCCGATATGAGTATCGTGTTTGGTTGCAAATTTAAAGGGGTGCGTGATTCGCGCACCCCTTCAAACACCTCTCGTTTGACCTTATATACGTCGTCAACGTGTACACTGATAGCCCAACTCGCGTTTTTATACCCTAGTGCCTTAGCGACTTCTTTTCCATAGAACCATATATTGTCTCCATCTTTGATAGTCGTGACAGACATGTCGTTATTTCTAAATATTTTAGTGATACTCATCACCTATAATATACCACATGTTTTATTTTGTGTTTAAATAGCAGTCATCTTAAGAGAGTAACCACTTAATAGCACAAACACACGATCTGACCAACCCCCAAAACGAGGGGTTGGTCAGAACAAACTCCTAATTGGTGATACTTATGAGCACCTACTCTTGGAACTTGTCGACTGACACATCACTAGTTCTTACGTGTAGACCTGTGTTTAAAAGGAGGTCGGAATCGGACCCCGCTTGTGTCTCATATATTTTATTGTACCTTTTCACCATTCCATTAATTGGTGGGCATAAGTCAGTCACATTATCGTCCAACACTTTAACGTCTGAGAGGAACATTGACTCGTTGTAAGGAAGACCTCTAAGATACGATCTTAGTTGTGTCAATATCTTTTTGTAGCTAGTGTGCGCAAACTTGCAATGCTCCACTCTACTCGTCAGATTGGATTTAGCCAAGTAGCCTTGGATGATCACACCAGGACCACTAATACAAGCAATGATTAGAGGGTTAGCTGTTATCGATCCAGCTACAATCCCTACTGTCGTTAACCCTATGCTAGTCATGTTTAACGATAGTTTAACTTTCTTCAACCTCTTGTATTTCCATTTGTAACAGGCTTCTAGTTTGTGGTAGTACGCGTACAAGCGTTTGAGCTCTAGCACCTCTTCCTCTGACATATCCTTTGATATGTGATTGAAAACAACAACTGACTTCTTCCTCATATATCTTAGCTCACATCATATTCCTTCATCACATCTCTACCAACTAATATTATGTCTCGGCTCGTCATGTAGCCAGAGACAACCCTCACACCGTAGAACTCTATCAAAGACGGGTACTTATACGGTGCGAGTGGTATTTTTGGTCGATACACTCCAAAGATCGTTACGTAAGGAGACCCTATCTCTTCGTGATTAGCTGTGAAGTCTGAGTCTGTTGATCTTATGTTGTTCACCTTAACGTAGGAGTTACCCATCCGCCAATGTATTGATATCATATGTCTCTTGGTGATGTCGATGTTATTTGGGATTGTACACGTATACTCCTTTGCTGGAGAGCCACCACCATATGATAATTTATCGTTTTCTCCTCCTTTGTATCCTATGTATTTGTCCCACGATCCATCATCGTTTGAGATAATTGCCTCCCAATCTATCGTAGAAACCCTCGTGACTAATCTCACTACCATAAAAAACGGATATGTCACAGTATTGCATACGTGGACAGTTAAAATGCACTCCAGCTTCAAACGGAATTGGAGTTAGCTCGGGGGATAGGAAGCTATGACCATTGTTAACACCAATAATAGGACCATACGTTGGATCGTATTGCACTAACATGTTCGTTTTATCTCTAATGGTTTTCACTTTATTTGTTCCACTGTGGTACTCCACCATACTCACAGCATGGTTTGTGACGTTAAAATCAAATAGAACGTTATAGGACTGCGTTCTAAAGTATTGCGATAAGTATACAGACTCCAACACTTTTTTATTGATAGCATCCCAATCGCCTTCTGGATCTGCTACGTTTTTGAGTGCCCTGAACGCCATATCTATATTCCCAGACATCCTCCCACCGCTAACGCTTAACTTAGGGTCACTGTCTAGATGTCTCTTCGCTCTTCTTAATATTTTGTCACTCTCGTAGTCTCTGTCCTCAAATCCATAACTTAGACTCATTATGCTATAACACATATTTGCTCACTAAATAGCCAGACACAGCCGAGACCCCTAAGACTAGCCACAACTCTGTGTTGTCTGGTGTCACTTCTAGACGACGTTCTTGATGTGTCACCTTTGGTTTGTCAAGTGTCTCCAGATGCTCTCCACCTTCCTGGTGTGCTACGTTTGATGTCACCAGACGATTCGTCACCTTTGGTTTGTCAAGTGTCTCCAGATGCTCTCCACCTTCCTGGTGTGCCACGTTTGATGTCACCAGACGATTCGTCACCTTTGGTTTGTCAAGTGTCTCCAGATGCTCTCCACCTTCCTGGTGTACTTTCTTAACCTCCGTCGTTTTCGCGTAGTTTAACCCACTATTTACCCCAAACTTCATACTCTGTGTAGCAGTCTTCAATAGGTTGTTGTACCCAGCGATTTTGTTCTTTAGGATTACAACGTTACTTGGCATTAACCACGTAGACGGTGACAGCGCAAGGTTTTGGACAACGTTAGTGTCCCTAATCGACTTGTTCATGTTGAGAATCCACGTTGACACGTCGTAGTTTATAACACTATCCTCCACCAACTTTCGGAACTCTTGTTGAGTCTCTAGACTGCCTGCAGAATCACCAACGACTGACACACGTGTTCTCGCTTGTGCACCAAGTGTGGAGTAAACAAAGGCTTCTATGGACTGATTTAGATATTGTCGCCCAATGTTGGTGAAACCATTCGACACCAGAGGAACGTATCGTTTGTAGTCGTTCTTAACGTCGTTAATCGTGAAGACTCTCTCCTCACCTGTTGTACCATCAGCAAGGACTTTACCCTGGTAGTAATGTTTTCTAGGAATCTTGTCTGTCTTACCATACAATTCTCCAGCGTCAAACTCTCTACTTATCGATCTCATACTCTCACCACCTTCCATCCTTCTGAGAAGTCTTCTAACAGTAAAGTACAGATGAAACCTCATTACACTCGTGATAACAGGGTGAACTTCTTGCGATGGTGACAAGTGTTGTAACGACACTCCACAACAGAAACTCGCACAATACGTTGCAAACACGACCCTATAGTAGCTCTCATTATCGTCCCACTTTGACTTTGTCTTTGACGTGGTGATTTGTAATATTGGTAACTTTGAGAGAAAGTAGTTCTTTTGATTAACGAAGACTCTAAAGTTATTCACTGGGTAGTTCAACACGTTTTCCGTTGGATAGCCATCCCAAAGTCCCCAGTGGTTCTTGCTACCTTTTGATAGTGGTTGGATAGTTCCACCAGATAGCCATATTTTTGGAAACTTGTCGTCGTGACCTTTTGGAGACTTGTTGTTGTGTAACCAAACCCACATACTCTTGTCGTTTTTGAAGGTGTCACTAGTTATGTTAGTGCTTATGATGTCGTTGTTTCTAAAATATATGTCAACACCATTAACCTCACCATCTTGTGAGACAGTTGGATCGAACTCAAACTTGCTCAAAGTGATGTGAGGGTACTTTTTCACTAGATTCAGCTTAGCCACGCGTATGGCGTTAGCTATCTCTTCCTGGTCAGGTATCATTGGTTTGTTTATCGTTAGATACTTAGTGTACTCCGGGTTACTCTTAAACCTACTTGAGTCTACCGAAACGTCACCAATATTAGTTTTCGTCACGAAGAATATATGTATATGCATATTGTCGTCAACACCAAGAAAAAACCTATTCTTGTCAGCATAAGGATACTTTCTTTTGAACGCATCCATCATAACATACCGTACGTTATATGAGAGTGGTAGTATTGATTAGTGGTTCAACGAAAACTATAGACCTACCAGAGTCAACTCTAGCAACTAACTCAGACCCTCACATATTGGTGAAGGAGGCAACCATCTTTTGGGACTACGTTAACGTAACCACAGCTAACAACAAGATAACTTATAACAGTAGTGACCACGTTTTTAGTCCTGGGTACCACACCTTTAAAATGATCGCCGACGACTTGAGAGAGTTAGGAGACGTCAAGCTAGTGGCTAACAGATACGACTCGACGTGTACGATAACAACTGATCAACAAATAGAACTGTTTGAGTTTGGACAACTTTTAGGTTTTGGTGAAAACACTACAATAGCCACCACAAAAACCAGTCCTAACGTTGTGAACGTTAACAGAGGACTGAAATACATACAAGTAACATCTAATATTGTGGACAGGTCTAAGAACATAGTTAATGGTATCAAAAGTGGTTGTATCGCAGTACTGCCAATAACTAGCGCACAGACACTTAAGGGCTCTGTACAACATTTTGGTATTGGGTCGAAAATCCCAATAAACAAAGGAGTCGTCAACCAACTAGAGTTCAAGATAACAGATCAGGATGACAACAGTGTTAGCGTTGGTGAGGTGCTGTTAGATTTACACATCATGTAGTGTATATGAACATAGAGCAAGAACTAAGAGACATTTACTATAATCCGTCAACTGGTTACCAGTCCGCCGAGAGGCTGTACCAAAAGGCACAAGAAGACGGCCTAAGCGTTAGTAGGGTAAAGATAAAGGACTGGTTAAAATCTCAAGACACGTACACCAGGTACAAACCAGTTGTTAAGAAACACAAGTTTAGACAAACATTTGTTGACTATCTGGGTGAGCAGATACATATGGACTTGGTTGACATGGGCAAGTACAAGCATAAGAACAACGGGTACTACTGGATACTAACAGCCACTGAGATCCTTAGTAGGTATGCTTTCGCAATACCGGTCTATAGGAAAGACACGAAAAACATGACTAAGGCTGTCACAAAGTTACTAGAGATGGCTAAGGTTAGATTTGGCGAGTACCCAAAGCTGGCTCAGTTTGACGACGGTAAGGAATTCTATAACGTTGGTGTGAAGGATCTATTGGATAAACACAATGTGAAGTACTTCAGCACGAACTCTGATAAAAAGGCAGCAGTCGTGGAACGGTTTAACAGAACACTCAAGACGTCTATGTGGAAGTACTTCTACAGTAAAGGAACGTACAAGTGGATTGACGTTTTAGATCAGCTCGTTGAGAATTACAACAATACCAAACATAGTACTATTCTAACGAAACCTAAAGACGTTAGTAAGAAAAACGAAAACGAAGTATGGACGACGTTGTTTGGGTACCATTTCGGTGACTACCCACTACCAAAGTTTAAAGTAGGTGATACTGTCAGGATATCAAAGTACAAGAGCATATTTGCGAAAGGGTATGAGGCTAACTTCACTGAGGAGCTATTCAAAGTTACAAAGGTCATACGTGGTGACCCTACCGTATACGAGATAGAGGACCATGAAGGGGAACCTATCGTTGGTAAGTTCTACGAGGAAGAGTTGTCGGCTGTCGATAAAAAAGATGACGTTTACAAAGTTGACAAGATAGTGAAGAGAAAGAAGGTGGGAGGTAAGAAAATGGTCTTAGTCAAGTGGCTTGGCTTATGACAGTAAACACAACTCATGGATACCAGAAAGCGATATCCGAAACATTTAGTAGTATATAATGGCTGAAGGAGGGTTCGATGAAATCGAAATGAAAAATCGTGAGGAAGAAAAAGAGCGTGACAAGTTTAAGGAATATACAAACAAACAGTTAGAAATTGAAGTCAACCGACTAAATACTATACTAGAGGAAAACTGGACAACACAAGAATATAGTAGTGTACATAGCAGATTCACTAGGGTGAAACGAGAGCTGGAGAGGAGAGACATAGCACGCAGAGCACAAGACAGACTCACATATGAGGAGACATCATTCATAGATAGTGATGGCGGAAAAACGGTGACAATCACCAATAAGGTCAGTGGTGACGCCATGAAGGTCCCTTCAGTTGAAAACCCACCAATCACCGATGCACCCAACCACCCTGAAAACGATTTACGTACGTCTTTGAATAAATTCATGATAGATACGTATGATATAGGTCTTGATATGCACGACGACAACGCACTCGAGTTAGTTAATAACTCAAGCGTGAGGACTAAAACTAATAATATTGATTACAAACCTATTTTAAAAAATGGTGAACGAGGTATACCACATATTGTCTTAATACGAAATGATGATGGTAGTCTAACTACTAACAGAACAAATAAAAACGATAAGGCGTTAACACAGTTCCTAAGTCTTATCGATAGAATCGTTGAAAGGAACAAGACAAGTAGAGGACAGCCGATGATTGACACAACCCCTAACGACTCACTAATAAGAGGTCTAACAGATAACGAGAACCGTGAGCTACAAGGTGTGGTAAACTCGTCAAATACTATAGACCCACAATCAAGAGTTGGTGATGACGGCGCTTTACAAGTTCAGGCAGATCACTATCAAGAAACAGTAAACAAAACACTAGAGCAATTAGATACGACTGAAGATGTGGATAAAATAAGTGAGCTAGAAGTAAGAATCAACGGTTTAAGAGAAGCGAGAGACAGAACAATTAATCAAAGAGAGGTGGAGGAGGTTAGGGAGCGACAAGAAGAGGACGTCACTCGGTTACAAAAAATAAAGGAGTGGTTTAGAGAAAATTGGTTGGGTGCCTCAGCTTTAGGAATAACCATAGCCTCTTTCATCACTACAATTATAATATCTGCTAGAAGTGTTGTCTTCAAAGGCGGCCAAGCACTTGGAAAACTAGGAAAAGCTATAGCTAATCTAGCCACAAAGGCTGGTCCTCTACTGGCTGGACTGCTAAACGTGGTGGCGACTGCGTTAAAGTGGGGAGCTGCAGGCATATCTTGGTTAGCGTCTAATTTGTGGATCCTAGCGATAGCACTAGCTTGGTTCGTCTACGATCAGTACAAACAGAGGAAATAAAACATGTGTTATAATATATAGTATGAATACTAGTGAAAAAGAGTTGCTTCCTGGATATAGACGTCGTGAAATATCTGCTATCAAAGGCACAAGGACCCGTCACGTTGTGACACTGAACCCTAACAAAGCCAATCCAGAGGAAGAGTTATACATTGATATCCCAAGGACAAAGGGTAACACTTGTTTGGTACCCTCCAGTTTCCATCTCCTATTCGACTTCAAAAATGCGAACGTGAAATCATGGTTTCTTAATAACCTCTCGAGACTACTCTCTGAGAAACTGGTTATAAAATTAGCAGGTGAGACTGTGTACGACAACTGTAGTGAGAGTGTTATCGGTACGTACAGAGATTTGTGGAGACCTAAAACAGAGCGAACGGCTATGATCGAATACGGCCTAGCAAACGAGAACATTCGAAAGTTAATCTCTAAGGATGACAGCGGCGCGTCCAGTGGAAACGTACAAAAAGTTAGTGATGGTCTTATGTTCTCTGTTCACGGCACCAAACAAAAGATTCAACTTGACAAGATTCTAGAAGATCATGGCTTATACGCACCGTATAACATGAACAATAATCTCAGGTACATAATCACACTCCCCAAAGCAACTGATATTATGGTGGCTCAATCCGGATCAGCTGTAGCTGGATACACGTTGGAGAACCTCGAATTGGAGTACGAAACTATCGAGAGTCAAGAGATCGCTGATGAAGTATCGTCTCTATACGCATCCGGTAGATCTCTATCATATGAGCACATCACACTAATGAAGACTGTGGAGTGGGATAAAGGAATCACACTAGTGAACGAGAATATTAATCTACCAAGAAAATCAATGAAAGCTATCGTTCTACTCTTCACAAATAAGACAAGAACTGACAGCGAAGATTTCGTCTACCCAAATATAGAGTCAGTCAAACTTACTATTGAAGGCGTGCCAAATATGGTATACAGTCAAGGAATACCAAAATCAAGACTATGGGTAGAAGCGAAACGACTATTTGGACGAAAACTAGACTGTGACCAGCATATGACTGTCCAAAAGTTTTACAAAGACGGTTTCGCTTTGGTTGTTGACCTTAGATCTATCGAAGATAATGAGAAAGTAGCCACTGGAAAAAAGATTGTGAATACTCAGTCAGGAATACTGATGGAAATCATTAAAAAAGTCACAACAGCGAACGTCATGTGTAGAATATTCATACTCTCCGACGGACTCGTAAACCTTATCAACAACGATCTACAGTCAATCCAATACTAAAACATATAGTATTCTATATGAAAACGCCTTTTAACATGCTAATTGTTGGTATGACAGCCTGTGGTAAAACGCACTACCTCTTGGATATGATAGAGAAAGACTACACGAATCACTTCGATTACATCATTCTTATATGTCCAACATTTGAATGGAATAAAACGTACATAGAGTGGAAATACTTGAGAGACCCAAACTTTATCGCTATTCAGTGTGAGCAAGACAAGGTCGACGTATTTCTTAAATATGTGACTGGTATCTACAAAGGCACCAATTCATTGATAATACTAGACGATTGCGCTGGTGGGCAGGACGTCAAAAACAGAACAAGTGAACTAGTTAAACTAGCCTTTAGCGCTAGACACTACAACCTATCCACAATAGTCATAACACAACAACTAACCTCAATTAGTAAACCATACCGTGAGAACATCTCAAAGTTAGTAACATTCTACAACCCTAACAGAAACGATATGAAAATTATCGTAGACGATTATCTCAACGGTGTTGATAAAGCGGAAATTGAGAAAATAATAAAACAGTTGAAAGACAATGAGTACGCAAGATTGGAGATACTTCTAAGACACCCGTACTCGTACGAACTAGTTATTCCGCAAAAACAAAACATACCACATAGTATATAGGACATGCCAAAACGTAAGACAAAAAATACTGAGACAATCGACGAACTCATCGAAGACATACAAGAAGCAGAACAGGAAGTGATCGATGAGTCACAAACCAACACACCACAAGCCGACGACACTCCTCAAACTGATGTAGACAAGAAACGAGACGAACTAAGAAGACTCTCAGAGGACGGTGAGATAGACAAATCCATCACTTATCTCAAAAAGGCCTCAGATAAAGTTATCAACAAGATCTACGAAGAATGGGAGGTAAAAAGAATGGAGAAAGCGAACGTGTTTCTCTGTGACCTTTTAATAAGCAAGTTCGCCCACGCGTTAGGAGGGTTCAACGCTATTGAATCACCTGAAAAGCTTGAAAAAGAGTTGATTACTGACCAGCTACTTAAAAGAGACGTAGAGAAGTTTATATCATACGTATCCCCCTACCTCCCTTGTTTAGGGTTGTTATCGGGTGGACTAACAACTAGTAAACACGTATTCAGTCACATGGCTAGAGGGGAAATCCCCGAGGGGGAACCCCCGAATGAAGGAGACAGTTCTATCTAATTACAATAATTTACAAAACGACTTAAAGACATGAGTATATACTAACTTAATGAGTGTAGAACGTCAGGAGCCAGTGGAGGAAAAGACAGCGAGACTCAACAAAGAGTTGTTACTTATCTACCAGATTAGAGAGATCAAACGACAACTCTTCGCTAAGACTAGCTTAGAACGTGAGGAACTAGACGAGAGGTTTAAACATACTGTACTCGGGGAAAGGATGACTAGCCACGACAGAGAGTTGCAGCTTCTACGTACTAATACTCGAAAAACTATTTTGGGAAACGCGTGTGATGGTTTTCGAGTCTAATTTATTTTTGTTTCATTTAACGAATTTTATTTAACGAAATTTATTTCGTATCGTTTTAGTAGTCTCGAAAGTGTGTGGTAACAGCGCAAATTTTCCAATTTTAGTTGCGAAGCACGAAAAATTGAAAAATGCGCTGGTAGCCCCACTTTCTATACTACTATACATGCATGGTATGCGGTGTGTGGATTTATTTTGATCTTATGTACGAGTGACCGCAGCGAACAAATGAAATATCCAGTTTAACACTAGAAATAAATACCATATTTCCAAATATTCATGCATGTATGTATTGTTCTGTTTATTATATATAAATATACTCGCATAGTCCTATTTCCCAACAAACATCGATCAGTGGTTGAATCGCGATAATCGGACGCATGTGCGATTATCACATTTTTCACATGTGTTTGATTATTAATTTTATTAGTGATGCAAATCTTTATTAACCACTGCTTTTTATATTATATGTACTGTACAGGTTTGATAATGAACGTGAGTGTTCTATGGGATATAGTGTCCCAAGCATAGATAGAAGGCCACGAGGACCGTAAGCCGAGATATTTCAGAGTCTCTACTAACAAACTTGATCTTCTATTAATTGCCTCAAACCAATTATTTAAAAAATAGCTTTATATATACAGTGTGTTCAAAAAAAACTGAACCCTTAGAAAACGGTCTTATATACTCCTCGGAAATTGAAAACGTGGTTTTAATACACCTGGGAAATTAAGATAACTTGTAATCGTGTGAAGGAGCATAACTGCAAAGAAACATGTTAAATATATTAACGTTTCTTTGTGTTATGCTCCTTCACACGATTACAAGTTATCTTAATTTCCCAAGTGTATTAAGACCGTGTAGTTTAATTTGCCAGGAGTATAAGACATACTAGAGCAAAGGTTTCCGGATTCGTCACGAATCCGGAATGTTTTAATTGGTATACCGGATTCGTTTTGCCGTTTACACACAAGAGGATGAATCCGAAATAAAACGTCCCGGTTTGGTCGCGTCTCCGGAGATTTTGAATCCGGAATCTAAAGTAGAAACTTTGCATCTGGATACTTATGAATCCGAATACTCCCGAGTGTAAACAGCTTACCAATCCGAATACTCGGTTTATGATGAATCGGGAAACATTTACGAATCCGGAAACTTTTGCTTTGGTGTAAACCTGGTCTAAGGGTTCAGTTTTTTATACACACTGTAGTGGAGCTGCCCTTTGGAACGGACTAGCCTTTAATTTAAGGCAAGCGGAATACTTCCTATAGTTTACTTTCCTTCGATTGCTTGATTCCAACTACCGTTAGTATAGCTGACATACGGAATTCATGAAAAACAGGCATAGTTCTTGATATTTATACAATAGTTATTGATATTTATATATCATAGATAGATTATAGTTATTTTTATATATTTTTTGTAATACTCTTTTGTAATATTATTCAGTAAATGTTTTGCTAGTTTTAGTTTTTTACCTTTAGACTTTTGACATGTAAATATTAGCCTGATGATTTAACCATGTTTAAATAAAGTTTCAATTCAATCCGCAGTAACCCCTCGTCTGCCTGTTCTTTCAGACAAAATTTTAATATTAATTATTTCATAGAATATATCACTCTCGTACCCAGCGTAAGACAGCAGCGTCAAGTGGCTCTGGATCCTCTGTAAAATTGAGCGTTCATATTGGTTTGTATGAACAATAAAACAAGAACAACGTTATAATTTCAAACGCAGAAAACAAATTTATTTATATAGTGGTTCACAAAGACAGTTGAGCATAAAAGCCAGGGCGGACATATCAAAACATTATCTGACAAACTATGTACGTTTGAAACCGGAATATACACACGGAGAAACTGGCATAACGGCTGCAAATAATCTTCGTCCATCCAGCTCTGATGTTTCTTGTTCTTAACATGAATTCAGAAAGCCGAACATCAATGAATTAGTATTAATATTAACATTAATGAATTATTAGCCGATCATTCGGCCACTGATATAGCACTCCAGATGGCTGGGTGAAGTTTCATATAAATCCTGAAATGACGTCACACAGACTATCGGTAGTAAAATTCTAAATTAGAATCAACTGTTATTTCTAAAATAAAGCACTATATCGTAATAGTTAGTATTACTATTAGGATTAGGGTTAGGATTACGGTAAGGTTTAACGTCAGTCCAATATCTCCTCGACTATAAGGCGGGTAGTAGATCTAGTCTAGATCTGATCTGTCCCTTCTTGCTCATAACGTCAGTAAATTTCGAAGGAAATCTTGAGAGATTTTAAAGAAATCGTATACCGTGGCGTTATTCGAAATCCAGGGCGCATCATCCAGCCGGGTATATATTTGGTTCATCCAGCCGGGTATATATTTGGAATATCACTTACGTCGGAATTCCGACAGAAAAAGCGGTGGGCCCAAAGTGCAGTGTTCAAAAGTGGAGAGCAGGGTTTGGCAGTGCAAATGTTCACGCATGGAAAGACCAGAATGCACGAGAGAACCTCTACCACGTGGTCTGATGTACGCCATTATGAGAAATGGCTCCTGTGAGATTTATTATCACCCTCGCGAGAGATTACTATAAGCGGCTTTTAGTCAATCAGAGCGCATATTTTCAAAACGTAAAATTAAGATCGAATAACAAAACGACGTGGTTATGCTGACGAGTTCGTCGGCGATGACAGACTGCCTGTGCATGCACTGCTTTTAGCTAGCTAAATTCGATTGAAATGTTAATTAATTATCTAACTAGAAATACGTTCCACAATAATACCCTTCGTAAAAACCTCTTTATGCAGTACGGTTCTTCAATTCGTCAGATCACAAATCGCCGATGACCGCCCTTCACAACATTCGACATTGCCCAAATATTGTCCGATTTAAACGGATCACCAAAACGACTTTTTACTTCCTTATAAGGAGTGGACCTTGCCGCGGCGAGATTATCACTCCTCGCTTCGCTCGATCGCGACCTCGCTTGCGAGGGGATAAATGTATGGATACGAACTATTCATGAGAAATGGATCCCTGCCGTGGCGAGATTATGATTTGGTTGGTTTTCACCGCTATTATCAGAAAATAATCCCAACAGATATTTTGAAACGTGGTTCTGAAGATTTTAAGTAATTTTTAGTGATCAAGCCAGCTAATATAATTTGATCTGGGTATATATTATAGGTAATATTTGGCATTTTACTCGATCAAACTACATGTTGAAAGGATTTATGGTGAAGGAAAATTTCGAAATTTTCCGCTTTGTTTAGCCCGCCAAGCAAACTGTTATTGTTGTAATATATACATCTGATAATTTTGATTGTGGAGATTCAAGTTCTCCCTCAAAAAAAGTTATTCAGAAAAATGCGTTTATATTTAGAATTTATAGCTATCGTGGATGCAGGACGTAATTCAATATCATCATTGAACGACGTCATAATCATGATATAAAGACACTTAGAACAGCTGGAAATAATATAATTATTTATTTATTTCTTCACGAAGCAATATCGCCAACTTGCGAAAATTTCACGCAATGAAAACTGTGGAGGATAACAAGGATCAAAGAGCCATGTAAATGATGTAACAATACAAAGGCTAAAGCTGGTAAAGCAGGTAAAATAGCTACTATAATATATATATATATATAAATATATATATATATATATATATATATATATATATATATATATATATATATATATATATATATATATATATATAAATACTAGTGAGTGATGGAGGAATTGGTGTGAAATAAAACTATACTGGAAATTAAAACTGAGTTGTATACGATCATGTGAAGTTTTACTTCATCCAAAGTCAACGCTGTTATAACTTATCAAGTCTGAATATAGTTCAATGGAACAATATTATAATGTTTTATATGTTCCTCGGCCTAGATAGCAGTCTACATGTAGGCTAACGTAAATGTATTACTAGAGACTAGAGAGCCAGAGAGGAAGTATATAGTCGATGAAACAATTCATCAATCGTCATCAAAAAGCTCACACCGGGCTATACATGGCTATACATGACTATACTATTTGTCTGGCTTACTACAGTATTTGTCGTTACAATTGTTTCTGTGTGGCACAATGTCTGAGCTGAGTGCCTCGGATGCATCAAGTCGACAACATGACAATCGCGACGGGATATTAATGGCAGCAAATTTAATTACGAAAGTCGATACCGATGACCGGCTATAGTCTCTCAAGGTGTTATTTGAAGTTCGATATTTGTACTTTAGGCAATGCTTCTAGTTCAGGATAAAAATGTCGCGATGCTCGTTATTGTTGTAATTAGTGGTGACAAAATTGTGAGACTTCGGTTCTGTTGTCATGTTGATTACTTCAATTGTTGTCAAGTTCAGTTCCGTTGTTAAGATTACCTCAACTTTTAGTCGCTATACTCACGCAACGTTTCATGCTCTTTAGAGTAATGTATATTTAAGTGCCCAATAAATTTAGAGGAGCTATATATTGTAATATTTACATATTATACTTATAAACTGAACAGAGTAAACTGAATATGTCTAAATATATGAATTTTTAGTTTTCGTCATATAAACTCGAACGTAAAATTTCTTATATTCTCGCTATAACGTGACATGAAGTGAATATAGCCTCTTTGTATCTCAGAAACGCGCCACCACTTACGTGGCATTTCCAAATAGCAAAGTGGATATTACACGGTGCCAGTGGCGTTTCTAAGCACATAAAGGACATTACATGACCGTGCGGAGATGCGAATTTTATCTTCGAGTGTTGGTAATATTTCTCACGAGTGAACGAAGCAAACGAGTGAGAAATGTTATCACCACGTGAAGATAATGTTTATTATATTGAAATCGATGAAATATCAACTTCACATCACGTCTACGTTGCGTAGCAACATAGAGCATTGATATGGCTGACTACGAAGAGCCAGCAACAAAGCAAGACAGTCGAGAAGAATTAAATAGAGGCTTTTAACAAGTCAGAAGGCTAAAAAACACTATAAAATCAAAAGCAGCCTGTAGCTAACTCATAGATGCGATGATAATCTATTTTTCTCACAATAATTCTATATGTAGAGGCCACGCGAGAAGCGTATGATAAAAATAGTTACGTAGAGCGTACATGTGTCCAATGGAATTTTACTTGTAGCCTGCAAATCGACTTGTTGTATATACAGTACAAGTGAAACTAAATGTCAACAATTTTAAAAATTATACAACTACATAAAAAAATTGAATTGTTGGACATTTGACACTAAGCAGTGTTTTTTTTTTCATTCAATAGACTGACTAGAATTAGTATAAGTAATTTAATATCACGATTGACATAAGAGAAATTGGTGAAAAAATGTCCCCGAAAGCCGAGAGAAAATTTGTGGAAGTCCCAAGGTTTGAACAACATCTAATCACTGATTATTCCCCCAACATGAGTTTATTCTGTGATGCTTCCTGACATATGGATATGCATGTTGTAGAATACATACAACGAATTAAATCTAAATATCCATATTGAAGTTCTTACCTTGAATGTCGAAGGGAAAACCAAATAAGACTCACTGGACGTTCTGTGACCCCGGGGGCCGGGCCCTCCCACAAGCAATCGTCTTATGGACGATCTTTTTATTAATATTAATATTAATATTGAGGTTAGTATTAGAAAACCACTAGGCGGGGGTTAGAAAATCCATTAGGCGGGGATTAGTGTTAGGATCTAAGTTGTTTATTTCGTAAGTCGGTCACGTGACGGTGACAAACAATGCCCATTGAAGATCGTTCATCCACATGACCGACATTGTTCCGGAGTATATTGGGTGTAAGTACTGAATTTCTTTTAAGCCTTTTATCCTAAAAAATCACAGATACTTGTTCGGAGCTCGTTGCTCGCTGCGAGTGGGTCATCATTAGATCCACCATTCTCCGGTCTCTCGATTACGGAGCCTAGGTGGATGGAATCTAATGTTGACTCGCATGCATGGAGTGATAGCACGTTCTTGCTAATTTTAGTGACTATTGATGTTGTAAACCAAACCACTAGTTTCAAAAAGTATTTTCTACTAAATATTGTACCGCGGGAACGATTGTACAATTATTATCCTTGGTTATTCCTGTTATTCCTTGTTCGTTTCCGCGGGGCTACTGTGGTACTGTTATTGTCAATCGTCTTTCGATGATAGTTTTGAAGTGCGCGTTAATGAGATTATAGACCACAACATCGAAAGACGATTGCCAAAAAGCAGTACCACAGTTTCCCAACGGACACGAACAAGGAATAACAGGAATAATCAAGGATAATAATTGTACAATCGTTCCTGCGTATATTTGTATATATTATCATAGTGTATAGTGTATTTTTGATATTTTCTGACCAATTTGTCGACTCTCGACATCAACCCTCGACTTCGAGTTTCGAGTTCTCTTTAGTTGCACTCAATAAACGTTTAGGGTTCATGCCTGTGACTAATTGATGATTTCCAGTCTTGTGATTTTTCATCCGCAAGCAAAAGGACGAGAAAAGTTGAATATGGTTCAACTGTTGCGTTTACGCTTAATAGAAATAATAAATATACGTATAAATATATATAATATACTTAATAGAAATAATAAAAATACGCTTAATAGAAATTCGCTCGTACGTAAAAACAACATGATTCAAATCATGTGTTTATGCTTCGCTTCACCGGTACGTAAACGTACAGGTACGTTCGTCCAGCAGACGATTGCTCGCGGGAGGGGGTCTTTACGAACTTCCTACAAACGTTAGGTAATGGTGAATGAAAACATCAAAGTTATAGATATGTAGCTCGACAATTATTTGCATTTTATGCGAACTGTCTATTTGTGACTGCGCTAGTTTACATATAGATACGTACTCACTAACGATGTTTTGAATAATTTCCCATTTTAAAAGGGAACATTATCAACTGTTGTGATTTTAAAAAACATTCTGCACAAATAGTTCAAAATATTCATTTACATACACTGAGAGACTATGCATATCCATATTTTAATGAAATTTTTAAAACCGACTGCTTACAGCTATATCTATTTAGTGGCAATTACATAAAATTATAAACCCAAAATCACGAGGAACCAAAAATTGGAATCAGAAAATCTCATTCCCAAACTTTCCCCAGAAATACGGCCTTTTAGACGCACATCAATTCGGAATCAGAATTTTAGAATCCAAAACTTCCTGCAGAAATAAGTCGGCTATTTTGACGCACGTCAATTCGGAATCAGAAATTCTGATTCCAAATTAAACTTCCCGCAGAAATACGCCTATTTTGTCGGACGTCAATTCGGAATCAGAATTTCTGATTCCAAAACTTTCCGCAGTATAGGGCGCAGAAATACGGCTATTTTGACGGACGTTAATTCGGAATCAGAATTTCTGATTCCAAAACTTCCGCAGAAAACGGCTAATTTGACGGACGTCAATTCGGAATCAGAATTTTTGATTCCAAAATTTCCCGCAGAAATACGGCTATTTTGACGGACGTCAAATCGGAATCAGAAATTCTGATTCCAAAATTTCCCGCAGAAATACGGGATAATATTGCTCTAAAGAGAAATGAACGTTACCCCGTGGTTGTTCTACAACGAGGTACAATTAGTTTAGAAGACGAAGAAAACCTAGTGTTATAATTGTGTTTTTGATCACATATATGTGAAAATCTGGAACAGAGATACGAAGGAGCCAAATTTTAACCATGAGAACTGCACTATAGAAGATCCCCGGCAGTACTTCTAGTAGACGCAGTCAAGAATTAGGAGGTATTTTCTCAGCTAAAGATCTGAAACGCTTAACAACGAAAGCCGATTGATTAATACAAGAAGATTCCATTCGCAAATGATTCGAAAGTCAGAGCTTTCTGCACTACGTGAAGCGTCTGGCCACTGGAAAGTACAATTGCGATAATGCTTGCATTGGTTTCAAGACCAGGCTCCCATGTTATTTCAGTTGCCTACAAAGAAAACAAATTGACGAGCTTTCTTGAAGACCACAATAAAGAGAATAAGAAGCATGAGGTAAATTTGACAAAAATAACAACAGGCGGTGTGAATATAAGAATGCGGGAAGGAAGCATCCTGTCTCTAGAGTAAGGAGAAAGACACCACCCGACCCAGTTATCCCAGTCTATGAATACAACTGAAACAAAGCAGCAAAGTGGAGCTAAACAAGGAACAATTAGAGAGCTTTTCAGTACCAAGCAGAACCATCTAGTGATATCAGAATTACAATCAAACGATCTGTGCCTAACAAGCCAGTTGTGACACCGACAACGTCTACTCCGTTTCAGCTAATTAACATAACGGGCAAGATAAGGAAGTGTGCCGGTTGCCGAAGGGATCTGAAAGCAGGACCAGGTGAGTTTTCTCGTCATGAATTGGACGAAAGACTTTGCATCAGACACAAAGAGCACGACTTTGTTTTCATTGGTTCTTACCAGCATTGGAAGAAGACATTTAACAACAAACATTACCACGTTTTTCTAAATTGCGTTAAAGCCCGAAACCTATCGTATATAGTGCACTTCATGTAGTGTAGAGTAGCTTCTAACGAGAAAGCTCTGACTTTCGAATCCTTTGCGAATGGAATCTTCTTGTATTAATCAATCTGCTTTCGTTGTTAAGCGTTTCAGATCTTTAGCTGAGAAAATACCTCCTAATTCTTGACTGCATATGGTTTTCAAATCGTCTCGAGTCGCGGCAATGCGCGAAGATCTACTAGAAGTACTGGGATCTTCTATAGTGCAGTCCTCATCTTTGTCTTCAACCAAAGAGAGGGAACAACTTCTTGTGGAAGACCGTCTTCAACTTTATCATCAAGAAGCATCTATTAATCACACTCTTAGTGGAAACGAAGTTGCGTTTCTGAAAGATAGGCCAGGCTTATGGAGAGATAGATATACAATGTTCTGCTATCATTAATATAAATGAAGGCTTTAGCACGTACTGTCTGTTTAATATTACCTTACAGTACTTTTAAGTGTACCTCCAGGTATAATATTTGAATAATTGCTGTTCATGTTTTGACCACTTATGTCACGTTCTGGTCATTTTAGACAGAGACATATGCAGTTGCAATATGCAATTGCAATATGCAATTCGATCAGAAGAACGTATTTGACGTATTTAATGTGTTATGTTTTACGGCTGATGACGAAATCAGTTGTAAAAGCGTGTATATTGCAAGGACATTTGAGGTTTTCCAATTTGATTTTAAATTTTATCCCCTCGCAAGCGAGGGTGATAATCTCGCGGCGGCAAGGATTCATATACAGTATATATATATATATATATATATATATATATATATATATATATATATATATATATATATATATATATATATATATATATATATATTATATATAAATTGTAGATAAATCAAAGACAAGACATCACTTTGCTGTTACTCCGAGTTTCACGCTTACGCGATCATCAGACACAGAATAATTAATCAAATAACGTCACATGTAAATAAATTAGAGTAAGGTATATATATATATAGGTTGGAGCACGTGTATTCTTCATTAAAGTCTGTCTGATGATCGCGTAAGCGTGAAACTCGGAGTAACAGTAAAGTGATGTCTTGTCTTTGATTTATCTAAAATTTTTTACGCTCTGCAAATTAATGCATTGAGCACTCTACCGACAGTATAAACTCAATTCACCAGATTTATATATATATATATATATATATATATATATATATATACATATATATATATATATATATATATATATATATATATTTAATTGATATATGAGAGGATTTAATATTGTCAAATACATATATGGAAAAAGTGAACGCCCCAACCGGAGACCAGGGTTCGATTCCCGGTTGGGGCAGTCACTTTTTCCATATATGTATTTGACAATATATATATATGTATATATCATATATATATATATATATATATATATATATATATATATATATATATATATATATATATATATATATATATATATAATATATATATATATATATATATATATATATATATATATATATATATATATATATATATATATATATATATATATATATATATATATATATATATATATATATATATATATATATATATATATATATATATATATATATATATATATATATATATATATATATATATATATATATATATATGTATATATATATATGTATATATATATATTATATATATATATATATATATATATATATATATATATATATATATAATATATATATATATATATATATATATATATATATATATATATATATTATATATATATATATATATATATATACTGGTCCCGGTTTGGTCTTAAAATGTATGTATTCCAACACTCGAAATTTTCCTTCACCATAAATCCTTTCAACATGTAGTTTGATCTAGTGAAATGCCAAATATTACCTATAATATACCCAGAATCTTATCCCGGCATTACCACCACATATACAGAACTCGTGACTAGGCTCTCGGCAACGGCTTCCGTAGCTCAGTGGTCAGAGCACTGCACTAGCATCACTGGGTCGCGGGTTCAATTTCAGCCGTGAAGTTGCATTTTTCGCAACTGGTCCCGGTTTGGTCTTAAAATGTATGTATTCCAACACTCGAAATTTTCCTTCAGCATAAATCCTTTCTATATATATATATATATATATATATATATATATATATATATATATATATATATATATATATATATATATATATATATATATATATATATATATATATATATATATATATATATATATATATATATATATATATAATATATTTGTCAGGAATCCTCCTTCTCAAGCTTAAAAACATTTATAAAACATCAGGGATAAAAACTTTAAAACTTTATTTAAACATCAACGTTTCGGGGCAAGCCCCTTTGTCTTGACAAAGGGGCTTGCCCCGAAACGTTGATGTTTAAATAAAGTTTTAAAGTTTTTATCCCTGATGTTTTATATATATATATATATACTTCACTTATAAGTTTAAGTTTCACATATAACTTGCAGTTAATATTAACTGAACACGATACGTTGATACTCGAAAGAGTAGGCATATCACACATATCACATCGGACCATTAATTAACCTTCGCTCTCCATCTGAGTTCGTGTGGCTCAATGGTTAGAGCGTCTCACCGGCAATCAGAAGGTTACGGGTTCGATTCCCGTCAGGGACTCAGAAATTTTTTCTGAGGTATATAGGCTTGATGCATATCTACACATATATATTACATATAATTTCACAAGCCGTCACTTCACCAGTATTTGCAATTTGTGATTTGAGCATTCTGTTCGGATTTGGTCTTAGGCTTGCCAAATTTGGATCTTGTGTAATGAACTGTAGCTATCAGTGATGCCCAGTGGCGAAGCTGGTTCCAAATGTGAGGTCATGCTAACTAATAATCCGAGCGCCGAAGGCGCGAGGCTTTCTCCATTGGTCCGGGTGGATGCCCCCGCGGAAAATGTTGAAATATAGATTCCCGTAAATGGAATTTCCTGCATTCTGAGCGGTTCTTTTTCAGCTCAGAAGTTTATAAAATTTCATATTTTGGACCGTTTCGCTTTATATCAGAGCGCATCAGTATGCCTAGCGCCTAGCTAGGAACTAATGCAAATAAAAATCAGGCGTCGCACGCAGGCTAATGCAGAACGCCTGACACGCAGACGAAATTTAATGTAAACAAACACGGCAATGCTATTTTTTCTAATATCTGTTCGATTGAAGGTCTTCGTGTGTCAAAACGTTTATAAAAATCAACGGCAAGGTATACGAAACATATCTTTTACGAAATTATATCGGTTTAATGGACATAAAAGCATTGAATCACAGGGTAAACGTCGAATAGATCTTGAAGCCATGTCCTTTGATTTTAAAGACGAATCTCGCTTTAATCGCTTACGCATTTCTCATAACATCTGATCTTCACATTTTAAGTACACGAAACGTACAGCGTTCGATTCGCCAGATTCAAGTGAACATTTCGATATAGAATTTATTTAAATCGGACAAAAACAACGTTTCATAATGATTAATATTACGGAGTTTCACGAGATAAATGTCAACACAGCATAATAATATTTACCTGTCCTTCGCCCATGACTTGGGCCGAGGTCAGGCTGAACAAAAGAGCCTGGGAACGAAGACGGGATACTAATAATAATAGTGTTTACTATTTATATAGCGCAAATTAGCATGTGCAGTATATGATCAAATGCGCTTTACAACATCGACAATTTATTCTATTATATTCAGTAACTAGTACCCAGTACCCCAATCAATTAACCTTAGCCATTTATTTTTACAGTTTTTATCATCATTAGTTTTCCTAACTATTTATCCTAACCCGCCCTGTCAACTTCCCTGTGGGAGGAAACCGGAGAAAACCCACGACTTTCGGCAGAGTGTTGACCAACTCTTTCCACGTGCGATCAAATGTCCGAACACAGGATTCGAACTCTTGACCTCAGAGGTGGGAGGCAGTGGCCCTGACCACTAGCCACCGAAGCCCCTTTCTCACGGAGCGAGAATATCCGCGTAATACTTGTTCTCTTCGAAATGGGCACGACTTCAAAGTTCAAAGGAGAGATTTCAAATAAAGTAAATAAAAGCAAACAAAACTATATATTTTCAGGAAATTTTTAGTCGTGCTGAGCATGACTAGCATGACCGCTAGCTTCGCCACTGGCAGTGGCGAAGCTGGCCATGGCGACTGGTCATGCTCTGCTAATTTATAAACATCTGCATATGTTGAAAACAATATATTTCTAAAGATCTAAATATGTAAATCGTTTCAAAATTTGAATAGCATGGCCAGTTGCTATGGCCAGCATCGCTACTGCTCGTTAATTATCCGTCTAGCTGTTATCGACTACTAGGACACTGTTGGGCTTGTTGTGGGAAAATAAATACTGAACAAATGGAGAAATTACAAAGGCGTGCTGCGAGGATAGCAACAAAATGTGACAGTAGTGATGTTGCTTTATGAAATTTAAAGTGGAACTGTTTTGAAAGTAGACGCGAACGTCACGTTAAATCTTGTAAAAAAGTCTTTTAGTGGTCATGATCAATTTTTAAGAAATTATTTTATTTTTAATAAGGATATTGTTCCACGATTAACCGGCAGAAAAAGTACTCTCTTACACCAAAAACTATAATGGCTGTATTGTTTTGATCGATTCGTAGCTCTACTCTGAAAGGCTTTTAACGAATGTATTCATAATTGATAATAGGTATTTTTAGCTTTTTAACGAATGTACCTATACTGTACCTGTATTTATAACGCTCTGTAATTTTAGTTAGTTATCATAATATAGCTTTAATGTGTAACTTAATTTTTAGGGCTTACAGTACTGCTTTTAGGGCTCCCATTGATAACAGTAATTTTATTACTGATGGGACTACCCTATTAAAATAAAGGTTTTCATTCATTCATTCATTCATTCATTCATAATTTGAGAATATAAACGTTCCTCATTTGCATGTTCGGTTATTACAAGTTCGGAAAGTACCTTATTTGCATAACAATGCACCATCATCCACACCGTTGTCAACATCCAATGAAATCAAAAATAATTCGAGGAGTCGTTTCCTCCACTAAGGTTAGGTTCGTTGTAAAATCATTATCCTGTATCCTAAACGGAAGAGTGCACAGGGAACAGGTCCACTCCAGATCAGGGTTATCCATATAATACTTGAAAGTTGTTTTAGTCATACAAAGGCATTTCGCGTGTGTTTCCCACGCTCTTATCACACTCGTTGCAAGGATAATAATAATAATAATAATAATAATAATGTTTACCATTTTTATACCGCAAATTAGCATGTGTATATGATCAAATGCGCTTTACAACATCGACAATTTATTTTTACATTCAGTACCTAGTGCCCAGTACCTTTTTAATTAACCTTAGCTATTTATTTTTCCAGTTTTTTATCATCATTAGTTTTCCTAACTATTTATCCTAACCCTCCCTGTCAACGTCCTTGTGGGAGAAAACCCACGACTTTCGGCAGAGTGTTGACCAACTCTTTCCACGTGCGATCAAATGTCCGAGCACAGGGTTCGAACTCTTTACCTCAGAGGTGGGAGGCAGTGGCATTGACCACTAGACCACCGAAGCCCAATTATGGAACTCGCTTGCAGACGACCTTGAATGTCCGCAGATAAAATGATGCGTCTTATCTGAAAGCCACTCGCTCAATCAGTTGATTACGGATTTATTAAAAATTATTAATTATTAGCTATTTCGACCATTTATTTCTCCAGTATTTAGGACATACAACGCAGTAAAAGGAATCTCTAGAGAGCCAAATGGGCAGTAATAGAAAGAATCAAAGACAGCCTGTGGCTATCCCTCTTGGATGTCATGATAATCTAACATGTGGATACAACAATTACGTTTAACATGATCAGAAGTAAAGTGGTTGGCAAGTTTTGTAACGGGCCAGCTAATCTTATTTCTTATGATAGTTTATAACTGCGGTGATAAAGAAAGTACATGACAGTGCCGTATACCCATATCTATTTAACATGGTCCATTGGAACGAGCAGGTACCTGCAGTGACTTCCAAGTCCGTAGACATAAATATGTAGTATTTAATATCAATTAACTGAAATAATTCCTGTCATCAGACAAGTTGGTTAGAAATTATTCTTGGCTTATTCCTTCGTAGGTCGTTGGCATTGCAACGCGGCGCTGGTAAAAAATATACAAAATTGTAATTGTGTCTCTTCAAGTTCTTTTATAAATAAAAGTAAGTAGTGATAACTTTTTTATATATATATATATATATATATATATATATATATATATATATATATATATATATATATATATATATATATATATATATATATAAATATATATAAATATTATAGAGAATAATACATGCTTGGTATGCGGTGTGTGGATTTATTTTGATCTTATGTACGAGTGACCGCAGCGAACAAATGAAATATCCAGTTTAACACTAGAAATAAATACCATATTTCCAAATATTCATGCATGTATGTATTGTTCTGTTTATTATATATAAATATACTCGCATAGTCCTATTTCCCAACAAACATCGATCAGTGGTTGAATCGCGATAATCGGACGCATGTGCGATTATCACATTTTTCACATGTGTTTGATTATTAATTTTATTAGTGATGCAAATCTTTATTAACCACTGCTTTTTATATTATATGTACTGTACAGGTTTGATAATGAACGTGAGTGTTCTATGGGATATAGTGTCCCAAGCATAGATAGAAGGCCACGAGGACCGTAAGCCGAGATATTTCAGAGTCTCTACTAACAAACTTGATCTTCTATTAATTGCCTCAAACCAATTATTTAAAAAATAGCTTTATATATACAGTGTGTTCAAAAAAACTGAACCCTTAGAAAACGGTCTTATATACTCCTCGGAAATTGAAAACGTGGTTTTAATACACCTGGGAAATTAAGATAACTTGTAATCGTGTGAAGGAGCATAACTGCAAAGAAACATGTTAAATATATTAACGTTTCTTTGTGTTATGCTCCTTCACACGATTACAAGTTATCTTAATTTCCCAAGTGTATTAAGACCGTGTAGTTTAATTTGCCAGGAGTATAAGACATACTAGAGCAAAGGTTTCCGGATTCGTCACGAATCCGGAATGTTTTAATTGGTATACCGGATTCGTTTTGCCGTTTACACACAAGAGGATGAATCCGAAATAAAACGTCCCGGTTTGGTCGCGTCTCCGGAGATTTTGAATCCGGAATCTAAAGTAGAAACTTTGCATCTGGATACTTATGAATCCGAATACTCCCGAGTGTAAACAGCTTACCAATCCGAATACTCGGTTTATGATGAATCGGGAAACATTTACGAATCCGGAAACTTTTGCTTTGGTGTAAACCTGGTCTAAGGGTTCAGTTTTTTTATACACACTGTAGTGGAGCTGCCCTTTGGAACGGACTAGCCTTTAATTTAAGGCAAGCGGAATACTTCCTATAGTTTACTTTCCTTCGATTGCTTGATTCCAACTACCGTTAGTATAGCTGACATACGGAATTCATGAAAAACAGGCATAGTTCTTGATATTTATACAATAGTTATTGATATTTATATATCATAGATAGATTATAGTTATTTTTATATATTTTTTGTAATACTCTTTTGTAATATTATTCAGTAAATGTTTTGCTAGTTTTAGTTTTTTACCTTTAGACTTTTGACATGTAAATATTAGCCTGATGATTTAACCATGTTTAAATAAAGTTTCAATTCAATCCGCAGTAACCCCTCGTCTGCCTGTTCTTTCAGACAATATTTTAATATTAATTATTTCATAGAATATATCACTCTCGTACCCAGAGCCCTCGTTCCAGAGACTGTGACAGCAGCGTCAAGTGGCTCTGGATCCTCTGTAAAATTGAGCGTTCATATTGGTTTGTATGAACAATAAAACAAGAACAACGCTATAATTTCAAACGCAGAAAACAAATTTATTTATATAGTGGTTCACAAAGACAGTTGAGCATAAAAAGCCAGGGCGGACATATCAAAACATTATCTGACAAACTATGTACGTTTGAAACCGGAATATACACACGGAGAAACTGGCATAACGGCTGCAAATAATCTTCGTCCATCCAGCTCTGATGTTTCTTGTTCTTAACATGAATTCAGAAAGCCGAACATCAATGAATTAGTATTAATATTAACATTAATGAATTATTAGCCGGTCATTCGGCCACTGATATAGCACTCCAGATGGCTGGGTGAAGTTTCATATAAATCCTGAAATGACGTCACACAGACTATCGGTAGTAAAATTCTAAATTAGAATCAACTGTTATTTCTAAAATAAAGCATTATATCGTAATAGTTAGTATTACTATTAGGATTAGGGTTAGGATTACGGTAAGGTTTAACGTCAGCCCAATATCTCCTCGACTATAAGGCGGGTAGTAGATCTAGTCTAGATCTGATCTGTCCCTTCTTGCTCATAACGTCAGTAAATTTCGAAGGAAATCTTGAGAGATTTTAAAGAAATCGTATACCGTGGCGTTATTCGAAATCCAGGGCGCATCATCCAGCCGGGTATATATTTGGTTCATCCAGCCGGGTATATATTTGGAATATCACTTACGTCGGAATTCCGACAGAAAAAGCGGTGGGAGAGCAGGGTTTGGCAGTGCAAATGTTCACGCACGGAAAGACCAGAATGCACGAGAGAACCTCTACCACGTGGTCTGATGTACGCCATTATGATAAATGGCTCCTGTGAGATTTATTATCACCCTCGCGAGAGATTACTATAAGCGGCTTTTAGTCAATCAGAGCGCATATTTTCAAAACGTAAAATTAAGATCGAATAACAAAACGACGTGGTTATGCTGACGAGTTCGTCGGCGATGACAGACTGCCTGTGCATGCACTGCTTTTAGCTAGCTAAATTCGATTGAAATGTTAATTAATTATCTAACTAGAAATACGTTCCACAATAATACCCTTCATAAAAACCTCTTTATGCAGTACGGTTCTTCAATTCGTCAGATCACAAATCGCCGATGGCCGCCCTTCACAACATTCGACATTGCCCAAATATTGTCCGATTTAAACGGATCACCAAAACGACTTTTTACTTCCTTATAAGGAGTGGACCTTGCCGCGGCGAGATTATCACTCCTCGCTTCGCTCGATCGCGACCTCGCTTGCGAGGGGATAAATGTATGGATACGAACTATTCATGAGAAATGGATCCCTGCCGTGGCGAGATTATGATTTGGTTGGTTTTCACCGCTATTATCAGAAAATAATCCCAACAGATATTTTGAAACGTGGTTCTGAAGATTTTAAGTAATTTTTAGTGATCAAGCCAGCTAATATAATTTGATCTGGGTATATATTATAGGTAATATTTGGCATTTTACTCGATCAAACTACATGTTGAAAGGATTTATGGTGAAGGAAAATTTCGAAAATTTCCGCTTTGTTTTGCCCGCCAAGCAAACTGTTATTGTTGTAATATATACATCTGATAATTTTGATTGTGGAGATTCAAGTTCTCCCTCAAAAAAAGTTATTCAGAAAAATGCGTTTATATTTAGAATTTATAGCTATCGCGTGGATGCAGGACGTAATTCAATATCATCATTGAACGACGTCATAATCATGATATAAAGACACTTAGAACAGCTGGAAATAATATAATTATTTATTTATTTCTTCACGAAGCAATATCGCCAACTTGCGAAAATTTCACACAACGAAAACTGTGGAGGATAACAAGGATCAAAGAGCCATGTAAATGATGTAACAATACAAAGGCTAAAGCTGGTAAAGCAGGTAAAATAGCTACTATAATATATATATATATATATATATATATATATATATATATATATATATATATATATATATATATATATATATATATATATATATATATATATATATATATATATAAATACTAGTGAGTGATGGAGGAATTGGTGTGAAATAAAACTATACGATCATGTGAAGTTTTACTTCATCCAAAGTCAACGCTGTTATAACTTATCAAGTCTGAATATAGTTCAATGGAACAATATTATAATGTTTTATATGTTCCTCGGCCTAGATAGCAGTCTGTAGGCTAACGTAAATGTATTACTAGAGACTAGAGAGCCAGAGAGGAAGTATATAGTCGATGAAACAATTCATCAATCGTCATCAAAAAGCTCACACCGGGCTATACATGGCTATACATGACTATACTATTTGTCTGGCTTACTACAGTATTTGTCGTTACAATTGTTTCTGTGTGGCACAATGTCTGAGCTGAGTGCCTCGGATGCATCAAGTCGACAACATGACAATCGCGACGGGATATTAATGGCAGTAAATTTAATTACGAAAGTCGATGCCGATGACCGGCTAGTCTCTCAAGGTGTTATTTGAAGTTCGATATTTGTACTTTAGGCAATGCTTCTAGTTCAGGATAAAAACGTCGCGATGCTCGTTATTGTCGTAATTAGTGGTGACAAAATTGTGAGACTTCGGTTCTGTTGTCATGTTGATTACTTCAATTGTTGTCAAGTTCAGTTCCGTTGTTAAGATTACCTCAAATTTTCGTCGCTATATTCACGCAACGTTTCATGCTCTTTAGAGTAATGTATATTTAAGTGCCCAATAAATTTAGAGGAGCTATATATTGTAATATTTACATATTATACTTATAAACTGAACAGAGTAAACTGAATATGTCTAAATATATGAATTTTACGTTCTCGTCATATAAACTCGAACGTAAAATTCTTATATTCTCGCTATAACGTGACATGAAGTGAATATAGCCTCTTTGTATCTCAGAAACGCGCCACGACTTACGTGGCATTTCCAAATAGCAAAGTGGATATTACACGGTGCCAGTGGCGTTTCTAAGCACATAAAGGACATTACATGACCGTGCGGAGATGCGAATTTTATCTTCGAGTGTTGGTAATATTTCTCACGAGTGAACGAAGCAAACGAGTGAGAAATGTTATCACCACGTGAAGATAAAATTCGGAAGCGGCCATGTAATGTAATGTTTATTATATTGAAATCGATGAAATATCAACTTCACATTCACGTCTACGTTGCGTAGCAACATAGAGCATTGATATGGCTGACTACGAAGAGCGACAGTCGAGAAGAATTAAATAGAGGCTTTTAACAAGTCAGAAGGCTAAAAAACACTATAAAATCAAAAGCAGCCTGTAGCTAACTCATAGATGCGATGATAATGTATTTTTCTCACAAGAATTCTAAGTACTGAATTTCTTTTAAGCCTTTTATCCTAAAAAATCACAGGTACTTGTTCGGAGCTCGTTGCTCGCTGCGAGTGGGTCATCATTAGATCCACCATTATCCGGTCTCTCGATTACGGAGCCTAGGTGGATGGAATCTAATGTTGACTCGCATGCATGGAGTGATAGCACGTTCTTGCTAATTTTAGTGACTATTGCTGTTGTAAACCAAACCACTAGTTTCAAAAAGTATTTTCTACTAAATATTGTACCGCATGAACGATTGTACAATTATTATCCTTGGTTATTCCTGTTATTCCTTGTTCGTTTCCGCGGGGCTACTGTGGTACTGTTTTTGTCAATCGTCTTTCGATGATAGTTTTGAAGTGCGCGTTAATGAGATTATAGACCACAACATCGAAAGACGATTGCCAAAAAGCAGTACCACAGTTTCCCAACGGACACGAACAAGGAATAACAGGAATAATCAAGGATAATAATTGTACAATCGTTCCTGCGTATATTTGTATATATTATCATAGTGTATAGTGTATTTTTGATATTTTCTTACCAATTTGTCGACTCTCGACATCAACCCTCGACTTCGAGTTTCGAGTTCTCTTTAGTTGCACTCAATAAACGTTTAGGGTTCATGCCTGTGACTAATTGATGATTTCCAGTCTTGTGATTTTTCATCCGCAAGCAAAAGGACGAGAAAAGTTGAATATGGTTCAACTGTTGCGTTTACGCTTAATAGAAATAATAAATATACGTATAAATATATATAATATACTTAATAGAAATAATAAAAATACGCTTAATAGAAATTCGCTCGTACGTAAAAACAACATGATTCAAATCATGTGTTTATGCTTCGCTTCACCGGTACGTAAACGTACAGGTACGTTCGTCCAGCAGACGATTGCTCGCGGGAGGGGGTCTTTACGAACTTCCTACAAAATATCTATTTTTATTTGTCGCCACGCTCACGCGGGATTCTCGCTGGAATGTTTTCTATAACCACACGAAAAAAATAATGTTTAAAGTGTCAAAGAAACCGAAATGTTCTTAGTACACTTGATGCTCAATTTGGCAGATGGCTTCTCTGATGCAGGAGACCCGGTCACGTCAATAGTATCGGTTAACAAAGAACCCGGTATAAATAATGATAAAAAAACCCGCGAGTAAGACGTTCTGACGCATTTTCACTCGATTTTCCCTTAACAATTTGCCTTTAACAGAAAAATATCCAACACCAAAAAAAATAACAAAACCTTTACAGAATTTTGAACACTGTGATCTCTGGGGAGATGCATTGTTAAAAAATAAATTGTTATTTTCTAATTAATGCAACCAGCTTGCATGGCCACTACTTTTAGCTTTCTAAATATGTAAGACGTCCTACTCAACTGAAAGGTTTACACAAAAATGTTATTATAATTGCTACGTTACACAGACTAGCGGTAGTAACTAATCTCGGGTGATAATCTCGCTTCATATATATATATATATAAATAAATAAACATATATATATATATATATATATATATATATATATAAATATATATATATATATATATATATATATACGTGTAGGTTTTGGTCTACGAAATACAAAGAGTGCTCAACAACATATAGTTAGAGCAAATAGATTTTCCTTACCTCAAAACTGGTCTGCTACAACTTGTTTCATCTGTAAAAGAAGATTCTTTTACAGATGAAACAAGTTGTAGCAGACCAGTTTTGAGGTAAGCGAAAATATATATATATATATATATATATATATATATATATATATATATATATAACTTATGAACTTAAAATATTGTTTGCTACTCCGTGTTTCACGCAAGTGCGATCATCAGGCAATAGTGGAACTGATTCTGTAGTCCTTCTTTTATAGTATGCGTTACGTCATGGTGTGTGGGAGGCCTTATGAGTCATCACTTTTTTCTTCGCGCGGCGGCTGATTGTTATGTTAAATCTGTTTTGATGGCGGCATTTTGAAACGAGTTCCGACCTTTTGTTTAGTAAAGTTTGTTTGTTCACTTTCATGATGTAAAGTTTTTCCTCGAGGCACAAATTACAACGTTTTCCTCCACTTCTGTATGCTGCGGCTCGTTTTGCCACTGACCAATTGATCTTGAAATTCCGGTTCTTATTTTTCAGATCCCATATGTATTTAGAAAGTTCTGTTTCGTTCGAGTGTTTCTTGTGTTGAAAAGATTTTGTGTGGTTTCTGTGCCGTTCTTTGAATGTATTTGCCGTCATGCCAATGTATTGTTTCGATTGACCGTTGTCAGTTGATGTTACGATTGCTTTATAGACCAAGCTGCTTGTCAGACATTTTCCATCTAATGGGCATTCTTCTTTTTTCCTGCAGTTGCACTTATCATCGGTTTCACGAGGGCGGTTTGCATTTGAAAGGATTCGCGCGTTGTGCTTCATGATGGTGCTTTTCGTGTTATCCATACACGTGTAACTTATTTTGATGGTGTTCCGATTAAAAATTTTGTGAAGGGCGTTCGATGGAGGAAAATGCTTGTCAACAAGCTGGAGAAAATTGCGGCCGATGTTTGTCCGTACGTTTTTGCTAAAGGGTGGGTTAAACCAAATTATATTCCTTTTTCTGCGTTTCTGCGAAGGTGAAGAGCGCGTTGTTTCTTCGGAAGTGTAGTGCACGGTTTCGTTGAAATGGCTTCGCTTGAGAGCATCATTATATAGTGGTGCGGCTGATTCAAAAGATGTTTCGTCTGAGGAGAGGAGTGAAACTCGTTTGCTAACTGCTGATGGAAGGTGTTTCAAAATTGTTGGTGGGTGGTTTGAGAGGTTGCTAATATATTGCGGCTCGTCGTTTGGCTTTCTATATGGCTGATGTTTTCCATTGTGTAAATCGAAGGTGACGTCCAGGAAGTTGACAGTTTGCTGGTTGGTTTGCGCTGTAATTCTTAATCCGACTTGATTGAAAATGTTATGTAAGTCTTTTCTTGCTTTGTCAGCTAGCCTAGCGGTGTGGTTTTTAAGAAGGATCAGTCCGTCGTCTCTGTAGAGTCCCACGTTGGCCTTCTCGAATCTCTTGCTTAGCTCGTTCAAAATGAACAATCCAATCAATTCACACACTTCTGCGCCGTCGTAGCTACCCATAGTAACATCAAATGTACCGTGTTCGCTTTTCTTGATCCATGGTTTCTCCTTATTAAATAAGTAGGATTTACGCGCGTGTTTTATGATCGTAACCTCCTGCTCTGAAATTGGTGTTACTTCTCTAGACCAGGAGATGGCTTTATCTACCAGCTCTTCGGAAATAGAAGGGTAAAATTCGACGATGTCAAAGGAAAGGAATGTATGCTTGCTTTTATCTTTTATATTATTGAACCATTCGATGACTGTGTAGGTGTTTCTCCATTGGTTAACATTACATTTTGTCCTGAGTGTGGCGTTGATTCGGTCTAAAATTACTTTGCTGATTTTCCCGGACTCGCTTTTGACTGGGTTGATGAGCCTGCATGTAGGGTTATTCTGAAAATTCTCTTTGTGGTCCTTTAGTGAAACGAATGCTTCGCGCTTGGTCATTTTTTCAACACGGTCGGATATGGATAGTTTGCTCGCGATGTTCTTTAATTCGTTATCAATTTCCGCTACAGTTTCGTCGTCTCCAAGCTTGTATGATTTTGTTATGTTCTCCGTTAGCAGTTTGTTGTAGGTTTCCGGAGTAGTTTCGTAGATGTTTGTTGTTTTGTCAGCGAATATGAAGATGTTCGGAGACGAGTCGATCTTCTTTTCGTCTTTAGATAAGGTTGTAAGGAATTGGTCGTTCACTGGTTTAAATTTGATGTTTTCAATTAAACGGAAGAGGTCTTCTTCAAATGCTTTCGTTTCGTTGATTTGGGGTGGCGTTGCTGTTGATTTAAATCCGAATGTATTCTTGTCGTTGATGTTGTTTGCAGTTCCTTGAAGAAAAAAGTGGGCCTTCCATCTCATTCGTCTAATAAAGTT